>BQNB010074196.1:0-27740 GCA_026074375.1 Tanacetum coccineum | reverse complement strand
TAGATTAGATAACCAAGATATTAATTAAATTGATAGATTTAACCTCGCTTTAAGTGTTCAACACCCTACTTACCATGAAACTACTACCGATCGGGTACACTACCAGTTAAAGTGTTGTTTTTGGTTTAGTCGGCAAAATATAAATTTAAAACATGAATCATCTTAAATATACCATACAACGACAACACATCAAGCTCCAAAATATGCACCTTTTAGCATGTCTTCACAAATCACTCCTCAATTACTTCAAATAACACTTTTAAGCAATTAAGTACGAATTCTTACAATAATTATACAAAAGTAGGTAACTTATTCAGGATAAATGATGGTATAAATATGACGTTATTTGATGTCATCACACTCTATATTTTTTTAAGCCTTTTTCTAATTGAGAGTTACAAAAATGTGTCCCCCGATCACTAATTAAATCCTTAAGAACTCCAAATCTTGCAAACAACCTTCTTAAAAAATTTATCACAACACGAGCATCATTCGTAGGAAGTGCTTGAGCTTCAACCCATTATGATACATAATCAACCGTTACCAATATATATTTATTACCACTCGAGTTTGGAAAGGGACCCATGAAGTCTAGTCCCCATATGTGAAATACATCACATACCTGATTATTGTTTTTAGGCATCTCACTTCTTAATGATATGTTTCCCGATCTCTGACATGCATTACATCTCATCATGTAATTTTTAGCATCTTTAAATATACTAGACCAAAAGAATCCCGATTCATAGACTTTTATTCTAGTAATTGACGCACTATGATGACCCCCAGTTGGTCCAGAATAGCAGTGTGCCAAGATTTCTATGATTTCATTTCTAGCAATGCATTGCCTCATTACATTGTCTAGGCATAGCTTGAATGCGTATGGTTCATCCCAAAAATAATTCTTTACTTGGGAGAAAAAACTTCTTCATTTTTCTGGTGTCCATTTTGGAGGCATAATTTTTCCAACAATATAATTAACATAGTCAGCATACTACAGTTCGTCGTCATTTAGCTCGGCTTTTAATATCATAAGATGTTCATAGGGAAATTCATATGCGATTTCCTCTTCCGTGAATGATCCCAAGTTTGGGCTCTCAAGTCTTGACATGTGATCTGCAGCTAAGTTTTTTGCCCCTTTTTATCCTTAATCTCGATGTCAAATCCTTGAAGAAGCAGAACCCATCTTATAAGCCTTGGTTTGGCGTCCTGTTTACTAAACAAATACTTCAAAGCAGAATGGTCAGTGTAGACTACTGTTTTTTATAAGATAAGATAGGGACGAAACTTATCAAAAGAGAAAACAACTGCAAGAAGTTCTTTTTTAGTGGTGGTGTAATGTTCTTGGGCATTATTTAGTGTTTTGCTAGCATAATAGATTGGTTTGAATTTCCCATCTATTTGTTGTCCTAAAACAACTCCAACAGCAAAATCACTAGCATCACACATTAATTCAAAGGGCACATTCCAATCAAGAGATATTATGATATGCGTCGTACTTAATTTTTCTTTCAAAATATTAAACGCCTTTTTGCAATCATTAGAAAAATCAAACTTTGTGTCTTTTATCAAAAGTTAGGTCATTGGTTTAGAGATCATGGAAAAATCTTTTATGAATCTTCGATAAAATCCAACATGACCTAAAAAACTTCTAACGCCTTTTACGTTTGTAGGGTAGGGTAAATTAGCTATTACATCGATCTTGGCTCTATCAACTTTGATACCTGCGCTAAAAAATTTGATTCCCAACACAATCCCTTCTTTTACCATGGAATGACATTTTTCCCAATTCAACACTAGGTTAATTTCTTCACACCCAACAAAAATTCTGTCTAAATTTGCAAGACAACAATTACAGAAGTTACCAAATATCAAGAAATCGTCCATGAATACTTCCATAAAGTCTTCCACCATGTCGTGGAAAATTGCCATCATGCATCTTTGGAAGGTCGCAGGTACGTTGCATAATCCAAATGGCTTCCTTCTGTAAGCAAAAGTTCCATCAGGACAAGTGAATATAGTCTTTTCTTAATCTTCAGGTGCGATTGGAATTTGGAAGAATCCTAAAAACCATCAAGAAAACTGTAATATTCATTCCCAGATAAACGTTCTAGCATTTGATCAATAAATGGAAGAGGGAAATGATCCTTTCGAGTCGCATCATTAAGTTTACGATAATCGATGCCACTTTCCATCCTGTAACTGTGCGAGAAGGAATCAATTCGTTGTTGTCATTCAAAACTACAGTCATTCCTCCTTTCTTTGGGACAACATGAATAGGGCTAACCCATGAACTGTCCGAGATTGGATAAATTAACCCAAAGTCAAGTAACTTAACAATTTCATTTTTCACCACATCTTAGACTTTAGGATTTAAATGCCTTTGGGGTTGAATGATCGGTTTGAAGTCATCTTCCATTAAGATCTTGTATGTGAAAAATGACAGACTTATTCCATTGATATCTGACATTTTCCAAGCAATTGTTCCCTTTCGTTTCTCCAATACCTGCAAAAGCAACTTTTTCTCCTTTTCGAACAACTTAGACAAAATAATTATAGGAAATGATTTATTATCATGCAGATATGCGTATTCTAAGTGGTGGGATAAATCTTTCAGCTCAGGTTTCTTTTCATCAATCTCATTAGCACTAGCCGGATATAGGTGCTCACTTTTGACTCCATCGGTTCCTACAGTCTTCTATGTATCTGAATACGACGTATTAGTCAGATCGATACGCCGTATTGGTGTCCCAAGATCAGAATCGTCACCAGACTTATCTCCTATGGAATCACAACTTTCTAGGTCTGATTGATTAATCGATTTTTCTAGGCCCTTAAGTAAAAATGAATCAAAATCATCATTCCCTAACAATTCCTGAGCCTCTATGTTGATTGTGTCATCTAAGTCATCTATGCCATAACACTCATCATCCTCAGCGGGTGGTCTCTTAATTGATTGATCCACATCGAATATTACTTCATCATCCCCTACCCTAAGTGTTATCTTTTTATTATATACATCTATCATTGCTCGAGCTGTTGCCAAAAATGGTCTCTCCCTAAAATTATCAGAATTCTAAAGTCCTCGGGCATATCTAAGATAACGAAATCGATGAGGAGGACGAATTTATCAACTTTTATAAGCACATTTTCAATTATTCCCCTCGGATACTGGATGGACCTATCTGCAAGTTCTAATCTCATTCTAGTATGTTTGGGTTCCCCTAGACCTAACTTTTCATACATTGTATAAGGCATCAAACTTATACTAGATCCTAGATCTGCTAACGCATTATTAATATGTAAGTGGCCAATATCATAAGGAATGGTGAAACTTCCTGGATATTTTTCTTTAGATGGAAGCTTGTTTGGCAATACGGCTGAGCACCTTTCGTTCATTGTAACCGTACAAGCTCTGGCCTTATTGGTCAGCAAACCTTTCAAAAATTTGGCATACTTTGGCATTTGAGCTAGGGCTTCGATGAATGGCAAAAATTGATATGTAGTTTCTTCAGATTTTCTAAGAACTTTCGTTGCTGAGCTTCTTCTTTTTCTTTTCTCAACATGCGGGGAAAAGGAATCGATGGTGTCTATAGATTGATGGTTGAACAATTTGTTCTTTGGTTTCCTGTAGTTCACTTTCAACAAGGACTTCTATTGGTGCAGCTGGCTTGTCATAATGGAGCACCAGAGGTTATTTGGTATGTATGTTGGTGTTGTCATCTTGAACACCTTGAGTTGTTGTTTTTTCTCCTCTAGTAGTTACTCCTTTAACTTCGTTGTTTGATATTAAAGTATTATCGATTACTTTTGACAACCCTTGCACCTCAAACTTGTGCTCGCTTAATGAATTGTTCCTTTCTTTAAACAAGAGCTCGTTGGATGTTCTGAATTCTTTAATGAATGCCCTCATCTCCTCGTGTTCTCGCAATCCTTCATCGATAAATTTGTATACCATTTCTTCCATTGTTAATCTTCTCTCTAGATAGGTAAACTGAAATGGATGAAACCCGAATGTAGTTCCTAAAAGGAAAGACGTGATTTGAAGTAAATCTATTCTAGAAAAATAAATTTGCAAAATTACTAAAAGTTGCAGGCAGTACGCCGTATACAATTAGTTGAATACGTCGTATTGCTTGCCAGAATGGATACGTTGTATTGGTTAAGAAAGTTAGATACGCCGTATACAATTAGAGTGAATACGCCGTATCAGGTTATCGACCAGAACAGTGTATAGAAAACAACAAAATAAACAAACAAAGCAAACACACAAGCAAAACAAACAAATAATTAAAAACAAATATACAGAATTTTACACTAATCCTAGGGGTTAAGTTAATCTACGGTTAAAATCAAAATATTAAATAAAAATAAAGATTAAACAATTTCACTCCCCGGCAACGGCGCCAAAAACTTTGATGTGTCGTTGTGTAAAGGTAATTTTAAGTTATCAAGTTTTACATTTATATTTTGCCGACTTAACCTAAAACAACACTTTAACGAGCAGTGTACCCGATCAGATGTAGCTTCGTTGGTAAGTAGGGTGTCGATCACTAAGAGCGAGAACGTTAATCTATAGTTCTATCAATAATTTGGTTAACTAAACTAAGTTAATTTAAACTATGTTAATTCAAGGGCAAAGGCTATAAATGACTAACCTACTTATCCAAATGTACTGATGTTCCTAGTAAAGTCTATAAAGGTACACCCATACATGTATACATTCAAATTTTTAACAAAATGACTAACTTTTTACATGATTCGACTAAAATACCCTTTTGTCTTCAATCTTCATCTTCCTCAAGTTTAAACCCAGATTCCGGTGACTATTTTCTGGGCAACACCATATTTTCTGGCGAATTGTTTTTTACAAAAAGGAATTTAAAGAAAAGGGCATAGGTCACGATCAGTTCTTGTAGTTGATGTAGAAATAAAGAGAATGTAATGGATGAGGACATCGAGTAATGGAGGAAAAACCATTGTTTATGAGTGAAGATAAATATGGTTGGCAAAGTATTTTGACTATCTTTAGCTGAATCAAAAGGTATTGTCAGATTGCTGGAATGATGAGCAGATAATGGATATAGCATGATTGTAAGACTCAATCAACAAGGAAAGCACTTCTATGTAAACTCTTTCTTTTGTTACTTTCTTTCAGATACCACTCTGAATAGAAATTGTTGTCTAATTACAAGTGTCGACCTTTTTGTGCTTTTGAATGTTATCATGTGCAACCTAACACATAAGTAATTTCATGTTACTTTGTAAAAGGAATTTAAAGAAAAAATTTAGCTTGCTTGCTTGCTTAAATTAACGGTTACTAATCGTCACCTAACATATACTTTAAGCAATTTGCCGTTAATTAATTGTAGCTATGCCTTTTTGTGCCTTTTTCTTTAAATCCTTTTTGTAAAAAATAATTCGCCAGAAAATATGGTGTTGCCTAGAAAATAGTCGTCGGAATTTGGGTTTAAACTTGAGGAAGATGAAGATTGAAGATAAAAGGGTATTTTAGTCAAATCATGTAAAAAGTTAGTCATTTTGTTAAAAATTTGAATGTATACATGTTTGGGTGTACCTTTATAGACTTTACTAGGAACATCGGTACATTTGGATAAGTAGGTTAGTCATTTATAGCCTTTGCCCTTAATTCTAATCTATATTAAACCTATGCTAAACCTATGATAATCCTAATTCTAACGGATAAAGTGGTTTCAGTCTGAGAGACTGGCACATGTTTGGTGGTAACTTAGATCAATTTAAGACACAATAACACACGCAAGCAGATTAACAAAAGATAAAAGAGTGGTCTAGCCAAATACAAGAAAACTGTATTAACCATGATTAATCGAATTAAAACGCTAGTTTGTTTATTTAGTGCAATGCGTACTTATCTCGAGGCGGCATATCATTTCAAGATTTAGGCGGTACTTCTTCCTAAAACCTAGACACGTAGAATTCTGTCCAAATTAAACGCATCCACATAAAGCATCCTATTTGCTGCTTATAATATATCTTAGAAGATTAATAATGGTGATCTTATTAAACCTTAGCTCATGGAGACTTTACCCACTTACTGCTTAATAGCAATTTATATTCTAGTAGTCCACTGTCCAAATCTTTACAAAAGGAATCAATACGTTATTTGTTGATCCCAGGTCACCTGCTAGTCCAACTTGTTCACATAAACCAATGGTAATTATATGGCAGTAATTGTGATCCTATTGTTCTAGATATATAAATCACTATATGGAGAGCCATCCCGGCATCTAGCTAACTTGGTCGGTATCACTAGATCTAGTTGAATGATAGGTCGCATACAAAAGCACGTAAACAAGTATGAATTGATAAACATATGCAAGCAATCAACAATAAATTAAGCAGTCGATATAAATAAACCAAACATTTAAATCTTCATAATCATGACTAATACCCAAGGGTATTAGCCCTTAATCATTGTAATCAATACAAGAATAATAATTCAACCAAGGTAAACTAACCGAGTTAAAAGAATGATACAAAAAATCGAACGATTACTAGAGTATAGGAGATTACAAGGTGTTTCCTATGGTATTAATAGCTTTGCTTTACATCTTCTGCTCTTCTTGTCTTCTGAAAATTGACTTATGTGGTTAGGGAATCAAAAATATGATCAAGCATACCTAAAACTTATTTTTAGGCCTTCTATTTATATAGTCTAGAATTTGATCTATACGCCATATTGATTGAGGTCAATACGGCGTATTAGAAATTTCTTGGAGTAGGGACCACGTTCAATATCTTCTAGAATATTTTATTACTATATCTTGGATACAACGTATAGAAGTCTGCTGGATACGGCATATTGAGCTTGAATTCTTTGTGGTTTCTTGTGAAGTGCAGGCACAAATACGCTGTATCTTCCTTGTTGGATATGACGTATTGAGGTGTCAGAACAGTTTCTTCAAATGTCTTCATTTAAGCTCCAAATTACGTGCCTTTATGCTAATCTTCACCAAGTGCTCCATAATTTATAAGCGATTAAGTACCAATTGTTGTAATAATTATACAAAATGGGTAATTTACATAGGATAAATGATGCTATAAAAGTGACGTTATTTGATGTCATCAGAGGGTTGAAACTATTAACGGCAAAAGATATATTCTGGCCATTGTCGATGATTACTCCCGTTATAATTAGGTGTATTTTCTTTGCACAAACGATGAGGCTCCAGAGATGATCATTAAGTTCATTAATCCGATCTAAGAGAATATGAAGGTTCAAGTTCTGAAGGTCTGGTCTGATAATGGAACTGAGTTCAAAAATGAGAAACTGAGATCTTATTATGAAAAGCTAGGCATTATGCATCAAACGTCTATTGCTCGAACGCCTAAGCAAAATGGTATTGTTGAACATAGAAATTGAACACTTGTCAAGGCTCTAAGAACAATGCTTATTTTTTCAAGAGTACTAGAATTCCTATGGGCCGAAGCGATTTCCACATCTTGCATTACTCAAATCGCTCTCTTGTACACACAAGTTACAACAAAACACCTTATGAGCTGATTAAGGGTAGAAAACCCAATGTTCAACACTTTCATGCATTCGGTTCTTTATGTTACCCAATAAATGATCAAGATAATCTTAGGAAAATGAAGCCAAATGCAGACATTGGTATCTTTATTGGATAATCTGTGTCATCAAGAGGGTTTCGCATTTATATATGCAGAACAAGAAAGATAATGGAAACCATTCATGTGAAATTTGATGAGCTCACAGCTATGGCTTCTGAATGCAACAATTCAGGACTTGGTCTTAACTGCTCGAATTTTTAAGATTCATCAGAAGAATTGAATGAAATACCGTTAAAAAAAAGACTTGGATAACTTGTTTGGTCCTTTGTATGAAGATACTATGAGACGAAAACTCACAAAGTGTCAGATAATTCCGCTGCAAATACTCTCAATAATGAAGAAACTTCTTCATCTTCTTCAATCATCGTTTAATACCATGAAGCTACTCAATTAGTCTCGGATAAACATTTTGATGAACCAGTTCAAGAAGACATTGTAGAACTTGATGGAAACACTTTTATAAATCCATTTGGAACTCCTGCGTTCGAAGAAGCTGAGTCATCTTCAAACTACCAGGACCCATCAAATATGCACGAGATTTACCAACAACATTGCTTCACTAACAGATGGACAAAGAATCATCCAATTGAACAAGTGATTGGTGACCCCTCCAAGCCTGTGACAACAAGAAGTAGACTTCACACCGATGCAGAGATGCGTATGTACGTTAACATTGAGTACTACAGAACCCGCCAACATGAAGGAAACCATTCTTGATCACAGCTGGATCGAATCAATGCAAGATGAGCTTAATCAGCTCAAAAGATTGGATGTATGGGAACTTGTTGAAAGACCTATTGATAGGAATGTAATCAAGGTTAAATGGCTTTAGAAAAACAAGACGGATGCTGAAAACATGGTTATTCGGAATAAATCTTGTCTCATTGCCAAGGGTTATAGTCAACAAAAGGGAATATACTTTAAGGAATTGTTTGCTCTAGTTGCATAACTCGAAGCTGTCTGAATGTTCGTGGCATATGCGACTCACAAGAACTCTACTATCTACCAGATAGATGTCAAGACTGCATTCCTTAATGGACCATTGAAAGAAGAAGTTTTTGTAAGTCAGACTGACAGATTTGTAGATCCAGACTTTCTTAATTACGTATATCGTCTTAAGAAAGCTATGTAGGATCTTAAACAAGCCCAGAGCATGGTATGACAAGCTTTACTCATTCTTGATTGACCACCATTTCACAAAAGGTGTTGTTGACCCAACACTGTTCACAAGAAGACACAGGGAAGACATTTTACAAGTTCAAATATATGTCGATGACATAATTTTTGGTTCAAAAAATCCGGTTTTCTCAAAAAGATTTGCAAAACTTATAAAAGATAATTTAAAAATGTCAATGATGGGTGAGATGAAGTTTTTTCTAGGACTTCAAGTTCATCAATCTCCCCGTAGAATCTTCATTAATCAATCACAATACACTTTGGAAATTCTTAAAAAGCATGGTATGGATGGGTGTGATTCCATTAGTACACCAATGGCTATTGACAGAATCAACGCAGATTTACAAGGTACCCCAACTTATCAGACCAAATACCGTAGTATGATTGGGGGACTCATGTATCTCACTGCAAGTCGACCAGATATTGACTTTGTAACATTTATATGTGCACGTTAGGTACGCCCAACTGAGAAACACCTCAAAGAGGTCAAAAGGATCTTTCGTTACCTCAAACACTCCATTAACATGGGATTGTGGTACTCGAAGGATTATGGATTTGAGCTAATTTAGTTGCAGACCATGCAGGGTGTCATGGTGATTTCAAAAGCACATTTGGAGGAATCCAATTTCTGGGAGACAAGCTAGTCATTTGGTCGTCTAAAAAGCAGGATTGTACAGCTATGTCAACTGCGGAAGCGGAGTATGTATCTTCGTATGCATGTTGCGCACAAGTCATCTGGATGAGTACCGCACTAACTAATTATGAATCGATACATCAAGATTCCAATGTACTGCGATTCAAAGAGTGCGATTGCCATATCCTGTAATCCAGTACAACTTTCGCATACTAAGCACATCAACATCCAATATCATTTTATTAAGGAGCATGTTGAACAAGGTACAATCAAACTTTACTTTGTCAGGACGGAATACCATCTTGCTGATCTATTTACTAAAGCTCTTCCTAAAGAAAGTTTGATTACTTTAGTTAACAGATTGTTATGCATGATGACTCCAACAAGTTAGGAACGTCTCCGCAAAGTTATCTTCTTGAATGAAAGATCATACATCAAACCATTTGTACATACATTCAAAAAGAAAAATACAAAATTAAAAAATTAAAAATTAAAAAAAACACACAAAAATATCTTGCTTTTATTCTTCTATTTACAAACAATGAAGAACAAAATATAAAAATTGAAAACATAAAAACAAAAAAATATAACTTAATGATGCAAACACATATCTTCTCTGATTCAACAGTTTAATGATGATGTTTTTCAAAAAATGTGTCTTTCAAAGCTGGTAATGCATCATTACCTGAGGGGGAGTTATTCATACATCAAAATGAATTGTCACCGGTAAAATATGTGTTTTGTAATCATTTCCATTCACAAACAAAAGGAATCATTTTTCAAAATCATCATCTTTGAAAAATCACAAGTGTGTTCAAAACTGCAAAAATAACTCTCTCAATTTAATTTTATTCAAAAAGAAAGAAATTCTCGAATGGATGTTAATTTGAAGGGGAGTTATAAAATTTTTCGATCACTTCATCATCAGAAAATCAAAAGTTTGAAAATAAATACAAGAATGACTATCTTTTTAATAAATTTCATCCAAAAAGGAAGAAATTCTTGAATGGATATTTATTCAAGGGGGAGTTATAAATTTTTTCGTCAAACAACAGGATTTATAACTGCAAAAATCTTTCAAAAGATAAACTGTGAAACAGGATTTAACTCCAAGGGGGAGTGTTGTTATTAAGATTGGACTTTAAAAGAAATCAAAACAAAAGTTCAGGGACTAAAAATGTCAAGTTTTCAAACCTAGTTTCGGACTTATAAAATGAATAGGTTTCATACGAAAGCCTCACACCTCTCGTATTCATCATTGAGCTTTCATATTTTCTCTAAACATTATAAGCTTTCGTATCGTTCAAACTCGATCCAAATCGATTAACGAGACTTTAATTTGTTTCAAACGTAAGACACTGATTCCTAATTCGTTTCCTTTTTCATTATTATTGTGATTAATTGTTGGTTTAAAGGTTTCGGATTTAGGGTTAAGGTTTCGTACTACAATTGATTGTTTGTTTTGATCAATTGAGTTAGGCGAACCGTTTATTAGGGTCTATTGTTGTGATTTAAATGCTTAATCATTGATAACCAACACGATTTGATATTTTTTAAAGGAGTTTAGTAGCCGATATAGGTTTCGTACGTATGAACATGCACTGTCAATGGGTTTCGTATGTTGTTATAATGATTAATCTTGTATTAAAACCTGCAATAAACATGATTAAAAGGGGTTTCATATTTACGAAAGTGTTTTTGGGTATAAGTATAACTTTCGGTTTCGTATCTCTCATAATCGGTTTCGTATGGGTTTTGTAACAGCTTAATGGGCCAAAATTATTGGGTTTCGTATAAACCAAATGGGCTTAAAAGTTAAAAATGGCTTAAATAAGCAAACGATAAATTTGGTTACAATTTTGTGTTTCTATATTCACAAATGAGTAAATGATGAAGGTTGCATCCGGTTACGACCGTTTTCTGAACTAATAGAATGTGTTAGCAGCTTATTGACCTATCAAGGTATATGTTGTGTTAGCCTCAAAATATTGAGTCGAACAAGAAGTTCGTTCATTAGGAATATTAGGTCTCGGTCATTTATTATTTATATGTTGTAATAGGCTAGAAAAGGGTAAATGGGCTCGTTTATGTAATCTAATCGGTCACGTGTTATGGGCTAAAGCCTAAGTAATCCCAAGTAATCCCGAGCCCGGCCCATAGAAAGCCCATAGGCATGAAAGCCTCATGGTGCAAGTATAAATAACCCTCTCCAAGTGTGGAGAGGGTGTTGGTCTCATTTGTAATTGTGAAATCAACCACTCTTTTTCTTCTCTCTACTTTCTCTCTCTAACATCTCTCTATAATTTCTTCATTTTCTCCTTTCTTATTTTCTTGTTCAACAATGGTGAATTGAAAGTGATCTTGGGTTATAACAATTGGTATCACTCGCCACGGGTGGGTTTAGCGATTCCGTTGTGGTAGTTTGTTATAGCTTATTTTCGGCTTATCTTTAAGCTTATCTATTTCAACTTCTTTTTTTCATTTTCGTACCTCATTTTTCTTTTAGCCTATTTTTATGGTTTTCAAAATTGTTATTTTTCTTCATTTCGTAGCTTAAAATTTGGTTAGTATCTTATATCTTTCTCTCTTTTGGGTTGTCTACAATATGGGCTAAATCTGTGTAATCCACCGTTGTTAACATTTGGCACATATTTTAGCTTCTTTATTCAGCCTTTCGTTTTCTTAGTAACAAAAATTAGTGGTCATTTTTCTTGGTTGGCTTATTTTCTCATTTTTCTTTTGGTTATTTTTCAAGTAGCTTATTTAGTGGTTTAAAAAGCTTATTCTAGCTTAGTTTGTCTCGGCTTATTAACATTTGTTTCAAAAGTGTTTGTTAGCTTATTTGTTCGGTCCTTATCGTAGCTTATTGGAAAAAGGTTTTGTAACTTATTGTGGTGTAAAGAGATTTTTGGTTAGCTTTTTTTTGTTGGTCCAACGGTTGAAGACAAAAGGGAGACCAAGATCCAATATTCTAGCAACAAGGACAACGTACGGTTTTTTTGTTTCTCTTACAACCGAACTACCAAACCGAACTACTTGTTTCTCCTTGGAACCGAACAACTTGTCCCAGTGTGAACCGAACAACTTGTTTCAAGTGTGAATCAAACAACTCGTTTCAAGTGTGAACCGAGCAACTTGTCCAAGTGTGAACCGAACAACTTGTTTCCATTTGGGAACCGAACTATCAAAAACATTAGGAACCGATCTACAAGTTTTCGGATTTTTAAGTTTCGTGTGACGATTAACTACGAGACTTATAATCTATACCATTGTGATCGTAATCCTTTTTCGATCATCGTGATATATTTATTTGCTACCGACTACAACCGTAGCATTCCGCGAGCTTAAAAACATAATCGTTGCATTTATATAACATTTTAAAAAAACGAAAGTGACAAAGTTTGGAGGGAATTTTTTATTAATGAAACTTTTTTTACAAAATGTCACATGCAGTCCCTGGACTTCTAGATCAATTCATCATTAGTCCTTTGTTGATTAATAACCCTCAAAGTTGAAAAAAGGTTTGCACCGTTAGTCCTTACACGATATAATTCAGCCATTTGTCCTCAAAAGTGAATCGTAATTGCACCGTTAGTCCTTATTTGAGTTTTAATCAACCGTTTCTCATTTAAAGTTCAATGTTTGTGCACCGTTCATCATTTTAAGCTCATTTTTGGCCAACAAAAGCTCAAGTTCTTCAACTACAACAACGATTTCAACAACAATCAATTATATTGTTTCACGGTTTCTTCTTGATTTTGTAAAATCCTGAAAAACATTCCATTTCTTTTCTCGGCTTAAATCATAGATTTGTAAAATCCCGTGAACGTTAATTGATTTCAATCCACAACAACAATCACTTTACCTGCTTAAGATCCTACAAATCATTTTCACTTCACATCACGTTCAAATGGAAACGAAAGATACTTTATCTTCGTGTTCGGACTTAGATGAACAAGAGATACAACAACTGCAAAAGCAAGCAAAGAATTTAAAAGAGATCTCCATGAACAAATTGAATGCACTCAAAACAACCACTCAACGCCTTGAAAGACAGACTTTCACTCACTCTCTATTGTTTGAAAGAGCATTTTCGAGACTCTTTAGTAATGACGTCAGAACTTTCAAGTATGAGTTATCTCAAAACATGAATAACTTAGAAAAGCAACTCAACAATGAAATACTTCACGAGAAGGATTCCAAGTCTGCTCTAAGTGTGATCAAAGTGCAGTTTGACAAGTTCATACATTCAGAGATGCTCAAGTCTTCCAATTATGATTCCAATGCTCGAGAAGCAAGGCAAGACTTCAAAGACTACACTCAAATGGAAGCTAAATCCTTCAAAGACTTGATAATCCAACACATGGAATCCATTGAGCAATGTATTGTTGAAAGAGCACGTCATGAACAAGAGATACATAATAGGTTGAAAAGGTTGAATGAAAGAAAGTTGCAAATTCAAGAGTGCATGGTTCAAGAAGTTAAAGCATCGGATGCTAGTTCAGGAGACAAAGACTGCAATAGGATTGTATCAGACAAAGGGAATGATCAAGGTTTAGAGAATCAAAGCAACACATCTGGAGATGAAAGCAGCAGGTCAAGGAATGAATGCAATGACAAAAGCACTTCTAGGGATGATACGGACATCAGACCTTCCTATGACACAAAACCAATGGTTGAGGTACCATATACTGCTGAATATAATGTGTTTGTTGTTGACACACAACATTATGAGCAACCTGAATGCATTATTAACACATGTGTAGTGGAAAAGGTTGATAGTAATGTCATTCCTGATTCACCGGATATGTGTGATAATGATATTCAGACTGACCAAAATGCTGAAGATGAGCGTGTTGCGCTTGCCAATTTAATTGCAAATTTAAAACTTAACATTGATGAAAATAAAAAGATTCAAAAGCAATTAAAGAAAGCAAACACATCGATGACTCAAGAAATGAAAGAGTGCAAATCTACTCTTGTAGAGATAGTAGAACCCTGAGGGAGTCTAATAGTATTCGGGATAGTTGCCTAATTGCACTTCAAAACAAACATACTGAGCTTGAGAAGTACATGGCCTTTAATGATCATACAGTTGACTATGACAAACTTGAACATAAGTTAAATGAAACTCTAGGACTATTAGCTCAAAAAGAAATTGACATAAAAGAAGGTTTAAAACTTAAAGCCTATGAAATTTCAGTTGTCAAAGAGAAACACGATGAGTTAGTCAAACAGAGTCTTTTAACAAAGTCACATTACGAAGGTCTTGTCAAAGAGAAAACAAAGGTAATAACGGATTTGAAACTTAAGGAAGAAAAAGACATCGACAAAATGATTTCAATGGAAAAGCAATTAAAGTTTTTGAATGAAATTGTTTACAAAAGGAATCAATCAATTCAAACCATTCATATGTTAGCTCCTAAAGGCCCAACATTCAATGGTAGACCAACCTTTGCAAATCCAATGTACCTCAAAAAGGCTCAATATAAGAAACCATGTTTGTATGAGATCCCATATGACCAATCTGATCCTGCAAACAGACTCGTCCCCGATAGGGAAGAGACTCTGACTCTTGAAAAAGAGAGTCGATCAAAATTGAATAAAGACTTAGTGAGACCTTATGACTACACAAAGCTAAATAGTCTTTATGAAATTTTCAAACCAGCGTCACAGGAATATAATGAACAGTTGGCTCATGCAAACGAAGTAAGGAAGAAAATGTGGAGAAAATCTTTTGTGAAATTTAAACCAAATATTTTCAAAAACATTGGTTTCTTACCTGTTTCAAAATCAATAAGTAAAAGTAGACAAGCGTACAATGTAATGACAAATAACATAAATCACTTTAGAGAACTTGTTGATCAAGCTTGGGAAAAGCATTCTCATAATCATTTTCGTCCCCCAACTGCTCTTGATATGGAAGTGCTAATAAAAACATGTTTGATGCCTCTTGCCATAAAGACACAGAATGATAGTTTCGCATTTGTTCATGAACTTAAGCACAAAATGCATGCTGATTTAAAGTACGTTGAATCCCTTGAAAATGAAATTGACGAACTTGAATCTGACAAAGCAGAATTTTCAAACATGTATGATATTTTGTTACAAGAATGTATGTCTAATGATGTTATGTGTTATTATTTGCATTCGTTATCTGATTTAAATGCTTACTTTGAATTGCAATGCTTATATCTTCATAAAGTGAAAGAATGCGAATGTCTTGCACAAAAGCTTTCTAAACAAACTGAAACTGTTAGTAAAGAAGTTTATAATGAGCTTTTACGAAGTTTTGCTAAATTAGAAAAACACTCAATTTCTCTTGAACTTGCTTTACAACAATGTCAAGAACAAATGAAAAATAACACAGTTTACAAAGAAAAAGCATCAAATGTATTTCTGAAAGAGCGTGAATAATATTTTGAAATACAAGATTTGAAAGCTCAATTGCAAGACAAAGACATTGCCATAAGTGAGTTAAAGAAACTCATTGAGAAGAATAAAGGAAAGGGTGTGGACACTAATTTTGAAAAACAATCAATCTTGGGGAAACCGCCTTTGCAACCAATCAGAACTCAACCAGTGGTAAGACAACCAACTGCATATAAATCTGAACGATCCTAATTTCCAAGACATAGGATAGACTCCCAAGTTGGTGTGTCGCATGATTTGACAAAAATAGTCACTCCACATTCTTTGCCTCAAGTTAGGAAATCGTCTTTTGCTAAGCCTTATGATGTGAATGCACCTGGCCCTTCTAGGAATAGCCCAAAGCATGTGTCATTTCATTCACCAAGGGAATCTATAGGCTCAAATGACATGGTTCATAACTACTACCTAGAGGAAGCTAAGAAAAAGACACAACTTCAGAAAGATAAAGCCTTGAATACCAAACCTAGCGTGCAACAATATGCTAGATTACCAAACACTGCTAATGGTAACAAACCAAAACCTAGGAACTTTAATCAACAACCTAGGAATTGGCTACCATCCATGAATAGTCGTGTATCGAATAGAACTCTTAACACAACAGAACCACCTAGGAATCAAAATACTTTCTTGAAGTCAAAAGACTTGGCATGTCCTACATGCAAAAAGTGAATTTACAGCGCAAATCATGATGAGTGCATCTTAAAATACCTCTCAAAGGTGAATTCTCGCGCCTCAACACAGAAAAATGATGCACAATCTCATAAGACAACAAAGAGATATATACCCATAGAAAAGAAAAGCAACTCTAAGAATCATGGTAGACAGATCCCCACGGGACAAAGGTTTTCCCCAAATAAGTCTTCCAATGTATATCTGAAAACAACGCCTCCTAGATCTGGTCTTACATGAAAACCAACGGGTAGAATCTTTACTCAAGTTGGTCTTAAGTGGATTCCTATTAAACAGTCAGTTGAAACCCGCCACAACACGAATGATAGTGCGTCACCATTAGGAAAGAAAACACATAATCCTAACACTACTATTTGTGCAAACTCTTCTTCTTTGAGTGCAGGTACTTCAATGGCTTCCGAACCCATCTCTTCAAAGGGTTCTTCTAATGTAAATATTCTATCAACATCTTCTTTGTATAAACATTCGTTAGAAAATATTTTTTAAAAAGAAAATACAAAAATATAAAACTTCAAAAAGAAAAGTACAAAACTAAAAAATCTCAAAAAGAAAATACAAAATCAGAAAACAGAAAATTTCCAAAAAGAATCTTCTCGACATGTCTTTTGAAATCGATAACATTTACGTACCTAAAAATGTTGATTCACATCGACACGGGCGTGTAAATGAAGTTCGAACATGAGTTTCAAATGCTTTCAAAACATGTCATTTCTATTTTTCTTTATGGCTTGTTATTAAATGACAGATAACAACTCGGTCCTCAAATATAGGAAAGTGTACAATCATGTACATTTATCCTCACAACGAGAAGATAACAACTTATCGGACTTGAGCTGACATAAAAAGTCAATAAAAAAGACATTCAAAGTCTTTCAAGCTCAAGTAACATTGATTTTTCAAAAAACATTGAACATAATTTTTTAAGAATTTCTCCAAAGATTCTTCAAAATCTTTCAAAATTGTATGTTCGACTCTCCCTCCTCATGCATCTTTCAAAAGTCGAATCATTTTTTATAAGTGAATCAATTTCTGAGGGGAGCTTTTAAAATCAAGTTTTAATGCGTTTAGGCACATATTCACATGTCTATTTTTTGTGTCTAAAACATCACAAAAATGTTTGAACAAATGAAAAAAATGTTAAAATGTTAATAATATTTAAACACTCATTTTGTTAAAACATATACAAGTAGCTCAAACTCAATTTCGCATGAAATTTACAAAGTCATAATCATATTCTCTCAATTGGTGTCATATATGTGAAATTAAGGGGGAGCAAGAAGAAACAGTTCCACATAACTCATGCTGTAACAATTTTCTCCCCACAAAATTTTCAAGTAAAATTTTAATCACAAGGTATTTCAAAAACTAAGTGAATTAGTATTTAAAATAAGGGGAGAAATGTAATTAAAATGTGATCTTGAAAATAATAAGTGATCTAATCGACTCAAAGTGCTTGATACTATTCGGAAGAGGTTTTATGGTTCGATCTCATACCCAACAACATCTTAATTCACGACGATTCTAAAGTCATAAGGTGGTTAGGTTAGATATTAGTCCTATTATCCAACCAGAACCGGAAGGATCTACCCAAGGACACTCCATACTTAGAAATAGCAGTCCTTAGGTATGATTGGAGATGAATGAGTATAAGGGAATAATGCCGACTAAGATTGAGCTGACACTGGAACAATCACAACAAGGTGTTAGTAATGACGTCTTGGTAAGTATTGAAGGGGTGGAAGAATGAAAAAGAAATGTATGGATAAAGGGTGTAAAGAAAGTAGCCATCCACAAACATTTAGGCAGAAACCGGGTCAATACATAATCTATCGGTTTTTACAAAGATGAATTCTGATAATGAATAACAACATCATGGACCCAATGATGCAATGCACAACCCTTCCCAGCCATTCGAGTTTCTCTCAATAGAAACTTGTCTCATTTGCCATGGAGATACACACGACTTCTATTGACTTTCTCACTCCTAGTTAGTTGATATTGAATAGGTGGCAGTCTGCTCCAGCCTCCGAGTGCTGAGGAAGAACAAACTATAATCAAGCAGAAGATGCATCATTCCAACAAGATAAGTAATCCAATCCTTTCTGTACACCAATACGAGAAATTGTTGATTCTTCCCTCACGTAATATTTGGAAATACAAATATGCATACCTTCTATCAACCACACAATTCTGAATACCGATGGAGCAAAAGATCACCCGCTAGAACAAGTTCATGGAAATCCATCAAGCCAGAGTAAACAAGACGACAACTGCAACCGATCTTGAAATATGGTATGATCGCACTCAACATTGTGAGTACTCTGCTGAACAGAAAAACGATAGAGGAGGCAATGGTTGAATTCTGCAATGATAGGAGGCAATGCAGGAAGACTTCAAATCAGTTTGATAGACTAAAACAAGTCTGGGAACACGTTGACAAACCCTTTGGCAAGACTGTAAGTCAAGCTAAAGGTGGTTGATGGAGAACAAAAAGGAATGAAGATCAAACTATAATTTGCAATAAGGGCACAACATTTACCTAAATGGACTCATGCTCATGAAGAGGAATTGATTTCAATGAATCATTTGCACTAGTTGCTCACTTGGAAGACGTGTTCGATATTTCATCGCATATATGTACACAAGTCTTAGATGGATGTTAAACAACATTTCTTAAATGGGCCTACTAAAGGAAGAGGTTTATGCAGAAACAACCAAAATGGGTTCGTTGATTCCTGATCATGCCAGAAGAAAAGTTTATACGTCTAGGAAAGCTCTATATAGATTGAAGCAAGCTCCGAGAGCCTGGTATGATGAACTCTCAAATTTTCCTAATGTCCAAAGGTTTTACTAAAGGTACAATTGACCCTACTCTATTCATGATGACGATACGAGTGAAGGGGACATTATACTTGTGTGCAAATATTACGTCGTCACATTAAATTTTTGGTCTACAAACCCAAAATATTTCTAAAAGATTTGAAAAATTAATGCACCAAGAAGATATAGAGCAAGTCCTTAATGGGGAAACATGAAATATCATTTTAGGACTTCATACGATCCACCAGTCCCTAAGAGGTATCTTTATCAAACAGACCAAGTACGCTTAGAGATTACTAAAAAACATGGTATGGAAAAATATGGATACTGTTTGGAACAAATCAAATGGCTACCAAACCTAGAACTGGTATGCAGACTTAAGTGGAAAACTGTCGTAAACCACAAACTGACTACCGTATAAAAAATCGGTCACTTAAGTATCAGGCATCTAGTAGAAAACCAACCTAGTCAAGCATATGTTATTGGCATGACGTTTATATCAACCAAGCAAAGACCGACTGAAAAATACCTCAAAGAGGTTAAAAGGATCTTTCAATACTTAAGGGGTACCATTAACATGGGACTCAGGTATCCATCTCGAGAGGAATCTGGCTTTAAACTAACAACTGTTTTTAAGATTCCAAATGGATGCCAACCATGGAGCTGGGATGTCTTGGAAACCAGCAAAAGAGCACTTCTACTTCTCTAAGAGGAATAGAACGGAGGTTCCTAGGTGATGAAATTATTCAGCTAAGATGTTTAATGAAGCAATAGGAACTGTACGTGCAATGATCAATCTGACGCGATAGTCCGAGTACGGTAGCATTATCTGCAAGATGTACCGTCAGTAATGTGGATTATGATGCAAACTTAAGGTATGGCTCAACTATAACAAAATATTCGTTGTTATTGCGACTCTCAAGTCAGCCAATAAGCAATCTCATGCAACCCGTGCAGCATCGCCGTACCTCGCACGAAAGAAGATACCATTACTCGATATCATTTTATCAAGGAACAGGTTGAAAATGGTATAATTGAATTGTATTTTGTCAGAACTGAATACCAATTAGCTGACATGTTTACTAAAGCCTTACCCGAAGATAGGTTTCAGTATCTTGTCAGAGCAAATTGGTATTAGATTGTGGACTCCAGCAGAACTGGATGTTTCTGGGAAAAAATAAAAAAAAAAAAAACAAAAAAAAAAAAAAATAAAAAAAAAAAACAAATGAATTTGCTTGATAAATGTCTTCAAACATCGAAATGAACATATTTTTGAGAAAACCAAAATACAAAAATATAAAACCTATAAAAACAAATACAAAGATATAAAATTTCAAAAATAAAATACAAAATCAAAAAAATCAAAAAATTTCCAAAAAGAATCTTCTCGACATGTCTCTTGGAATCGATAACATTTACGTACCTAGAAATGTTGATTAACATCGAAACGGGCGTGTAAATGAAGTTCGAGTACGAAGAGTTTTTCAGAATGCTTCAAACATGTCCAATTCTATTTTTTCTTTATGACTTGTAATTGCTCTCAGATTGTAACCGACCCGAATGACAAAGGAGTAGTGTACATATCATTGCACTTATCTTTAGCATTATGAAGCTAATGTCTCTAACATGATTTTTTCAAAATGTTGAACACAATTTATTCTGTAAGAATTTCGCCATACAATTCATAATCTTTCAAATTGGTGTGTTCAACACACCCACCCCTCATCAAGTTTTAAAAGACAATTCTCTACATTTGTGTTCATTTTCGAAAAATGAGTCAATGTTTGAGGGGAGTTTTTCGAAAAACAAATTTTAATAATTTTTGGATACATCATAACATGACAATTCTTATGTATTCAAAACATTATCAAAATCTTATAAAAAACTCAGTAATAATAATGACTACTCAATAGATTGTATGTTATAAGATGATTAAGTGGTTGAGCACAATTTTTTAAGAATTCTTCAATGACAATTCATAATCTTTCAAAATTGTGTGCTCAACAATGCTAACCCTCAATTTTATATTCATTTTACAACTTGGTATCATTTTTTTTGGTGTCAAACATATGTAAAATTGAGGGGGAGCAAGTTCATGTTCCATATAATTCATGCTGAAACAGTTTTCTCCACAGGATTTTCATGACAAATTTTAATCACATGGTATTTCAAAGACTAAATGAATCAGTATTTAAAATAAGGGGAGAAATGTAATTAAAATGTGATCTTGAAAATAATAAGTGATCTAATCGACTCAAAGTGCTTGATACTCTTCGGAAAAGGTTTTATGGTTACGATCTCATACCCAACAACATCTTAATTCATGACGATTCTGAAGTCATAAGGTGGTTAGGTTAGGTATTAGTCCTATGATCCAACCAGAACCGAAGGGATCTACCCAAGGACACTCCATAGTTAGAAATGGAAGTCCTTAGGTATGATTGGAGATGAATGAGAATACAGGAATAATGCCGACTAAGATTGAGCTAGCACTGGAACAATCACAACAAGGTGTTAGTAATGACGTCTTGGTAAGCATTGAAGGGGTTGAAGAATTAAAAATAAATGTATGGATAAAGGGTGTAAAGAAAGTAGCCCTCCACACACTTTAGGCAGAAACCGGGTCAATACATAATCTATCGGTTTTTACGAAGATGAATTCTGATATTGAAGAATGACATCATGGACCCAGTAATGCAATGCACAACCCTCCCTAACCATTCTAGTTTCTCTCAACAGAAACTTATCTCATTTGTCACGGAGATACACATGACTTCTATTAACTCTCTCACTCTGAGTTGTTGATATTGAATAGGTGGCAGTCTGCTCCAGCCTCCAAGTACTAAAACCAAAATGCACTAATCGAGTCTAGAGCCAAGAGATCAATAAATAAATCTCATTAGGACACATTCCATGACTAACACTTGTTGAACACCAATAATTTTACAAGTTGTTAACAAGAGTCCTACGCATTATCTAGTGTATATATGTCCCGAGAAATCCAAGTGATACTTAAGTATTCACCTTGAAGATGGAAATCCTGCTTGAGCCAACATCAAACAAGCTCTTGGTAGGTGACTTGTGAGATTCTATGTGAATCAAGCTTGTGTCAACTGGATATCAATTTGGTCCAGTAAAATGAATTGACAGTTTAATCAGAAAGATAGTAACTATCTGATTCACTCTTACCGTGTTGTCTGCTTTGAGACGCTTTGGTAACGAGAACGGCTAGTGCAGCTGCGAAACCCTATCAAGAAGATTCATCTGAATTCTATCTGATCACAGGCAGTATTTATACTGATTAACGGGGAACCGTGGTTATTGCAACCTTATTCGACGAAGTGACAAAGACACTCTCGTCCATATCTGTTGATTATCACTAACGTAAACTTGCAGGTTATACGGTGGTGGCGGTATCCCATTCCAGCTGAAGTCGGATTCATTACCACATGCTCATGCTCAAACTACAAAGACATACTATAAGCATCAAGATTCAAGAATCAAGAAAGCTCAAGAATTAAAGACAAAGACTTCCGCAAACTCTGATATTAAAGATAACTCCTCAGAAACCAAGCTTCGGGGGAGATTATTAGCAAGCTTTCAAGATGATGCAAAGTATGAGCATGTTGGTCAAGACACAAGATCGCAAGGTGGCAAAGACGATCAAGACTGAAGGATAAAGATTTAAAGATCTCGGATGTAAAGACGAAGTCGAAAGACAACGACAAAGGCTAAAGATCAAAGATCACAAAGCATGAAGGAACAAACCGACAACAAGATAAAGACCAAGATCATAAGAGCTTAACGACAAAAGTAATCTCATTTGATCTCATGAAAGAGTGTCACAATAAACTCACTTCGGATGAGATTGTTAGCCTCAAAATATTGAGTCGAACAATGAAGTTCGTTCATTACGAGTATTAGGTATCGATCTTTAATTATGTAATGTTGTAATAGGCTAATAGGGTAAACGGGCTCGTGAACATAATCTAATATTGTACTAGTTCCGGACTAAGGTCCATTATAATCTCGAGCCCGGTCCAAGTCAAACACCATTTGGCCCAACAAAGCCCATGTGGTGTAAGTATAAATACCCCTCTGCAAGTGTGGAGAGGGTGTTGGTTCATTTGTAATTCTCTCATTTTGTAATCAACCATTCTTTTTCTCTTTTTTCTTCTCTCTTATTTCTCTCTCTAAAATTCTCCTTCTTTCCTTTATATTTTTCTTGTTCAATCAAATGGTGAAGTGAAAGTGTTCTTGGGTCATTGACAAAATCGACCAGAAATGTTGACAACATTATTAACATCTTGAAACCTCGAAGCATAAAAAAGCACTACATTTCCTCCTACAGTATCTTTCTGATCAATAATTTAATACAACAACTTTTTATATACAAAATAAAATTAGTATTTTCCAAATACAAAATTAAACTAGATTCCGAGAAAACAAAAAACAAACCTTTAGTGTGTCCGGTAATTGCAGTGACAAACCGTTTTTCTTGCTCAAAATATTGCGTCACCGACCGCATATCATAAACTTCTCTGTTGTAATTCGCATATTGAAATGAACCTTCGTTATCAATGACAGATTTAACAAAATTATCACTAACAAATTTAACAAAAGAAGTTATCGTCAATATGGTAAAATCATAATAACGAACTTAAATGACATATTCAAGATTACCCATTGCCAGAAAAGTCAAACCGAAAGGCACTAATTCCTTCATTTGCAAAAGCAGCAGCAATATTCAGTATTCACCATAGGAATCTTGTCCTATATAACAAAGACATAAAATTAAAAAAAAACCATCCTCTCGAAAATGTATACACATACTGAACTTCTTGTTTGCCATGTTGCCATGTCACAGAATAGATAATCACAAATCACAAATGTCAAAGAATAGATAATCACATTTCAAATGTATCGATCGAATTTAAGTATAAAAAAGTTATTCTGCTTTCTCTAACTTTTATGAATAAACTCTGTTACCGTTTTAGAAATTCACATATTATGTGTATCAAATATGGTTGTATTCGCTATAAGAGAAAATCTCAAAATATCAAATGAACAAATCCCGACCACATATTATTTCATCAATTGAAAAAAACTCACTTTTACAGTCTTTTAAAAAATTAGATATCTCACAAACCGTTAATCGTAACACGAAACGAATTATATCATCGCGACGAGGATTAAATCATATTTATATCGAGGGTATTTTTGTATACTTTCGACGAACTTTTTCTCGAGTTGTTTGTGAGTGTTGGAATTTACGCTCGAAAGGCACATATATCTTTTTATTTTAGATATGATTTTTCCACGCGCAAATTTTATAACTAAAAAAGCTCTAAAGAGTTTGTTAAAAGTATATCGAAGTTCCCGTATACTAGAAGATAAAAGAATTTCTGTCGCGATTAGTATATTTTTTTGTCGTTTAATAATGACTTTTCGCAAATTATTTAAAAGGAAAAAACAGAGTTAACTACATAAATGGTCTATGTGGTTTGTTAGAAATTACGGATTTAGTCCATTTCTCATTTTCGTATCAGTTTTGGTCACTGTAGTTTTAACATGTCGCATATTTAGTCCAATTTGCCTAATTATGTTAAATTCAGCCGTTAAATAAAAATGAAATGACCGAAATACTCCTACCTTCATCCTTTTATTTCATTTTCCAGGTGGGGGTATTTTGGTCATTTCATGTCACAATGGACTGAATCCAAGACATGCTAAAACCACAGTGACCGAATCTAATACGAAAAATGAATTGAATTCGTAATTTCTCACACACAACATGGAACATTTATGTAGTTAACTAAAAAAAAAGTTGAAAATACACCCAAACCATTTAGGAGTGTTTGTTTCGGATTATATGTGAGCTTATGGGTTTATTTGATTTCTGCTTATATTTCATAAGCTTCAATTTTCCGGCTTATTTTGAGACTTATGAATTTATATAAGTTTATCTTATTATATAAAAAGCTTCAAAAAAGAAAAGAAAAAGTTAAGTATACACCCAACCGACGACTTACCCCAAATCTCATTTCTCATCCCATCAAAAAACACACACACAAACCCAGAAAAACATCAAAAAATCCAAAATGGAATTCACCCCGTTAAGCACCAAATCAGACCATAAAGAAGACGACATCGACCTAGAACTAGGAGGAACATTATACCCAGGAATCAGCCATGGAGAAAACATCCTTCGATGGGGTTTCATCCGTAAAGTTTATGGGATTCTTGCTGCTCAGATGGTTTTGACTACTCTTGTTTCTTTTGCAATTGTTTTATATGCTTTGGTTAATGAGATGTTGAGAGGGAATTCTAGGTTGTTGTTGTTTATGGTCTTCTTGCCTTTTATATGTATGATCTATCAAACCCTTTTAATATTTTGTGTATAGTTGACCTATGAATATGAAATCCTAGCTTATAGCTTATAAGACCTAGTTTTCCAGCTTATTTTGAGATCTATGGGCTTATTGTGTTATTTAGGGGGTGTTTGTTTTGGGTTATATGCGGGTTTATTAGCTTATTCGGTTTCGGATTATATTTCACAAGCCTCAACTTTCTGGGTTATTTTGAGACTTTCATATGAGTTTATCATATCATGATAAACTTATATAAGCCTAAAGTCTCAAAATAAGCTAGAAAATTGGGGCTTATGAAATATAAGCCGAAATTAAAGAAGTTCAAAAGCCCATATATAAGCCAAACAAACGCCCCCATATGATAAACTTATATAAGCCCACAAGTTTCAAAATGAGGCTTATGAAATATAAGCCAAAAACAAATAAGCTCATAAGCCACACATAAGCTTAAACAAAAACCCTAACCAAGATAAGCTTAAACAAACACCCACGTAGTGTTATTTCGTGTGCCATGGTTTTATATGTTCCGGTTGATGAGACGTTGAGAGTGAATTCTGGGTTGTTGTCTATGGTCTTTTTGTCTTTTATATGTATGATCTATCAAACCCTTTTAATATTTTGTGTTTATTATGTAGATCTGTTGATTATATGTGTAATTGTTGTTGATCTATGAAACCCTGGTGTTTGTTTCGGCTTATATAGCCGGCTTATGACTTATTTGGTTTTGGGCTTATGCCTCATAAGCTCACTTTTTGTCGCTTATTTTGAAACTTTATATAAGTTCATTATGACATAATGAACTTTTATAAGTCGAAAAGTTTCAAAATAAGCCATAAAAACTGAGCTTATGAGACATAGGCTCAAAACCAAATAAGCCAAAAGCAAACTATATAAGCAGAAACAAACACTCCTTATTTGTGGGCTTATGAGCTTATTTGAATTCAACCTAAATTTCAAAAGACCCAATTTTCCAGCTTATTTTGAGACCTATGGGCTTATATTTATTATTACTTTTGAGACCTATATGATAATAAACTTATATAAGCCTATGGGTCTCTAAATAAGCCGCAAAATTGGGGCTTATGGAATATAAGCCGAATTTAAACAAGCTTAAACAAACACCCGCATAGTGTTGTTTCGTGTGCCACTGTTTTAAATGCTCCGGTTAATGAGACGTTTCGGAGGGAATTTTGGGTTGTTGTTGTTTATGGTCTTCTTGCCTTTTGTATGTATGATCTATCAAACCCTGTTAATATTTTGTGTTTAGTTTTGTGTATATTATGTAGATCTGTGTAATTATCGTGGATCTCTAGTTATAGTTGACTTATGAATATGAAATCCTAGCTTATAGCTTATTTGACAATGGGCTTATTGTGTGAAAATCCTAGCTTATAGATTATAGCTTATTTGACTATGGGCTTATTGTGTAAAAATCCTAGCCTATAGCTTATAGTTACAGTTGACCTATGAATATTAAATCCTAGCTTATAGCTTATTTGACTATGGGCTTATTTGTGTTTAGTTTTGTGTAATTGTTATGGATCTGTAGTTATAGTTGACCTATGAATATGAAATTCTAGGTATGTTTGATTTTGTGTATTTAATGTAGATCTATTTTGTGCATAGACGATTACCCGCGCATAGCGACGATGGTTTATAGCTGCAAATAATTATTGTTGAGATACAGTGGTTAATTAGCATATCAATTCCACTTTAACGAATTGGGATTGAAATATGGATCGAGATTGAGAATGAGATTGCGATGATTTTGTAAAAACAAAAATTAGGAAATTTTGGGTAATTATAGAAGCAACATTAGTTTTTAGAAACAAAAACTATATTCAAGGCAACTCCTTCAAAAATTATTTTTAAAAACATTTTTAGACGAGGAGGTAAACAAAAGATTGAAAGTAAATTTTATAGCGGTATTTTAGGGATTAAACATTACTCATTTTTAAGTTTTTAAGGATTAAGGAAAAACATTTATGCATTATATGTATTAT
>BQNB010074195.1:0-21693 GCA_026074375.1 Tanacetum coccineum | reverse complement strand
AATGCACCCTAGATAAATACACTTTTCTAATATATAAGTTCACACCAAGTTTACTTTTCTTGTCATTTATTTTTTCTTACATTTAGGTTAATATTTGTATAAAATCAATCTCTCAAAACCCTAATTTTTACTTGCTTTCAAATTAAATAATAAAATACTGAAAAAATTATTCTTATGACTTTTAAATCCACTCGTCATACTCTAAGAACCTACCTCATAATTCCTCAGTGAACAATCAACCCCCGATCTTACCTACACTACAACGGTTAGGTACACTTCCTGAGGGGTTGTAAAACTTTGGTTTTGTAACGTGCCATATCATCTTTCTCTATACTTCTCCATATGGACTCTAATAAGGTGTATTGCCTCAGTAAAAGACTGTCCTGGCATAAAACCGAATTGGTTTTCAAACATCTTGGTCTCTCATCACAACATTCTCCCAGTAATTCTCTCCTAAAGCTTTATAGTGTGGCTAAGTAGTTTTATGCCCTTGTAGTTCCTATATGTTTGTGCATCTCCCTTGTTCTTGTAGATGGGGATAACCTCGTTGAGTCTTTACTCCTCGGGCGTCTTAGCTATCAAAAGGTATCGTTAAAGAGTAGTGATTCGCGTAGAACGTATCGGTAATAATATTATTGTAAGAAATAAGAATTACTTTAGGAAAAGTAATAATTATCCTCCCAGAGTCGAGTCCACGGCGAGATATGAATTTGAGATTTACGTTTATGTTTTTAATTTGATGCTTGATTATCAAAGATTTTTGGTTTGTTTTTAAACTAAATATTTAAACTACGAAATATTAAGCAAATAGGTCTAAAATATATATAAAACGAATATGCTTGTTAAGTGAGGTGAAAAGATCTTTAAGTGTGAAGGTAAGTTTTTATCGATGAATTAGTACCCGTCTAATAAACTATTTTCTCACAACGTTGGTTTATTTTGAAAATAATCTCTTATCTTGGTATTAATTACAAGATTATTGTTTAGTTATCCCTTCAGCTTTTGCCCGTCAAAATAACCAAACAAGTAATCTAAATAATCCGAAAACTATTAATCAACAATCCCTTTTTAATTTCACACTTAATTCACTAATCATTACTCAATTAACAAGCATAAATAAATTACTCACTAATAATAGCAACAACAAAATCAATAATAATAAACATGTTAATCTAATTAAACTAAAACTACAAAGTATTGAAATATGAAAGAAAGTAGAAAGAACTTGAATGATGCAACGAAGACGAAATAAACCACCCGATCTTATAAACTAAAACAAACACTAAAGATTACTCCTTTATTGGCTTTTACTCAACTAATTAGTGAATAAAGTTGTAAACTTTATATACTAAATAGCTTAAAGAAAACTATAAAAGCTATAAACTTTAGAAGATAAGCTAGCTTATAAGACCCTTAAGCTCCTCGCCTTAGATGTAAAAATGTTTTCATCAACATTAAAACACAAACAAGGTTATAATAAACAAGATATATGATTAATAAGCTAGAGTTTAAACTAAAACCTACTAAAAATGGAAACTTTAGATCTAAATCCACCCGAAACTAATGTGTTCTCTTCGAGAAGTGAACGAGAGACGGGTATATTTAAGTATTAGATCTAAAATAATAAACCAAAAGCTAATTGAAAAAGCTAAAAATTATAAGCTGATAAGCTAGAAATCTAGATCAATGACGAAACCAATAGATCTAAATCCACCCAAAACTAAGGTGTTCAATTCGAGAAGTAAACGAGGATTGAGTATATTTAAGGACTAGATCTATATTAAATAAGCTAGGGAATAGCTTATTCTAGTAACAAAATTAAAGATAAAAACTTATTGAAATAAGCTATGTAAAAACTTTTTAGATCTAAAACTACAAAATATATTTGGAACTATTTTAAAAACACTAAAAGTAAAGAGCTTATTCAAATAAGCTATGAGATAGCTTATCCGAAAATAAGCCGCATGAATAAGCTTCAAAATAAGCTATGTGAGCTTATTCGAAAGCTACTAAACAAAAATATATGAAATAAGCTTATCCGAATAAGCTATAGTTAAGCTTATCCTAAAAATAAGCTAATCTCAAAAAGCTACTCGAAAAAAGCTATAGAAAGCTTATTCGATCAAATAAGCTAAAGAAATAAGAGATTAGAGGATGAGAGAAAGAATAAGCTCAAGTGATATCATAAAACATCTTCATCTTCATTAATAAGCCAAAGTACAATAAGCTTGAATAATAAGCTAAAACAATAAGCTAAAAAGCTTTTACAAAAATCCTAAACTAAATACAAAAATAACTAGCTAGTATGTGTGAATTTACACCTAAAACTACTCTCCAAAAGCTGGAAATGAAGCCCCTTAAATAGCCCAAGTGAGATGAGGGAAATTCGGTCATTTCACGCATACGCGTCTTTTACCAGCAACAATATTTGATTTTGAGCCAATCATTGGCTGACACGCGTTCTTCCAGAAGCCTCAGATCCATCAATCTGCCAACCAATCATTGCCTCGGATCACACGTTTTATACCTCGTCATTATTGCCACATGTCATCCTCTGTTTGGCCAGCCACCTCGTAACCGCCATGTCAGAACCTGATACCTCTGCTGCCACCTGTACCTCGTACTAACATGTCAGCTGACATGTTAGTCTGATCCTCGTACCTGCAACCTTGTACATGTGTCAGAGTCGCCGTCACGTGGCAGGCTGTCATTGGACAACCGCCACCATGTGGAAAAAGTAGGACCCACATGCCATGTGTCATCCACGTGGCATCCGCATACCAGTCACGTGTCACCACGTGGCACTGACGTGGCAATGGCCAAAACCAGGCATAGCCTGGCTCGAACTCGGGACCTCACGGGTGAGAACGCAATGGGGAACCCTTGTGCCAACTGAGCTAAGCAGCGTTCTCATTATATATATGCATTATAATTCATTTAAGGTCATTTTCACATGAACCGGTTTTTATTAATAAAAAGGGTCAAATAGATATTGACCGGTTCATATAAAAAGATTTAGGAAGGTTCAAAAGGTGAGGAAAGTACCGACGGATTCATAATTTTGTGCTGTTTCCAATGGAGTGCTCGAGGAATTTTTACGACTTTGTTTGAATATCGATAAACGTGAAAATGTCATCGAAACTCACTCGAAAATCACTGTTTTTGCTTTGTTTTCAATCCTTTGTACCTGCAAGACATAATAACACACACCAAACATATTTGCAATATAATTACTCATATTTTATGGTATAAGTTCGTTTTAGAGTGTTTTCCGGGGCTAAAACGATATGTGTTTAAGCACACATCAAATTCCCCCACACTAAGCCATTGCTGGTCCCACACGTAATGTTTATTATACACGCTAGGAAAAAAATATTTTAACCCCCCTTAACTAATAATCCCTCACATCAAACAAGAACAGAAAGATATTCATCAAGGGGGTATAAGAAAAATCATTTGTTTTAAAAATGCCCCGTTTTTAACCATTTATTCATTAATAGAATAAAAACTAAGTTAAAAATTTAATCAAATTATATAAAAGACTTTAAGAACGAGAGTTCTTCATCCTCGATTTTCACAATACCCAAAGCAAGCTTAAAACAAAATCACAGCTAAATATAAAATTAGATGCTAACACTACTCATAAATGCTAGTTGTGCAAACGCAACTACTTTATTTTATCCCTTATTCCTAATTCCTCTAAGGATTTTATTTAGAAAATATAAAGTGAATTGAGATCACTTATTATTAGTAGATTATGGTCTTATTATTATAAAGGAGACCACTTTAAACCATAATTAGTTTGAAATCTTTTCCTAAAAAAACAATTTGCTGAGAACAAGGTCCACATTAAGGTTCTAATTTCACATGATTAGGGGATATCCTTTTTATTTTATCCGAAACAACTCAAGTACGAGTCCAGAGACGGAGGCTTTATTTAGATATCCTCGGAGTCGAAATTTGGATTTTATTATTATTATTATAGCAATAATATTAGCCCTTGGCCCTTTAAACAACTGAGACATCAAGAGAGAACCGACAAGAAACAGTAGTCTTATTTCGTCCTCGGGAATTTCCTCGACCTTTTAGAATTCTGAGTCAACGGGAGCGAACAGTCAGGAAACAGTAAACTTTTATCAGTCTCGGATTATTATTATTATTACTTTCACCCTTTAAACAACTGAGTCAACGGGTGCGAACTGTCAGGAAACAGTAGTCTTATTTCGGCTTCAGTTTATTACATTTTATTATAGCCAAGTTTCGAGTCATGTGGTCTTTTAACTATCGAGTCAACAGGAACGAGCCGTCAGGAAACGGTAGCCTATTTTCCCACAACACTGACAAAACCTCGATGTGTACCTTACTTTCATCAGAAGGAATCTCTACGAAGGGATTAAAAACTAAGAATAGTAAAAACCATGCAACTTTATTTATTGAAATTTTTTTATTGCGCTTATTTAGCTGATGGGAACAAAAAGCCACAATTAACTTCTATGAGCTCTAAAGAGATTCAACTACTCCACGCTTAACATATAACTTATATTTAACTCTATCATTTTTCTTTCTTTGCAAAAAATTTAAGTCTTGCAAACGCTTAGTCTCGAAAGCTAAGAGGAAAGCTAAAGTGTGATACCCGGTCAAGTCAAAATCTCTCTTTTTCTAACCTAAGGGCCTACTTATATTTTTTACACATTTATATCATCAAATTTTTTTATTTTTTATATTTTTTAATAATAAAATCAAATAATATATTGGTCAAAACGAGGTTGCGTGGGGCACAGACAAGCACAAGTAAGATCATTTTCTATAGAAACCCCCCACACTTAGAACTGAACATTGGCCTCAATGTTCAAAAATGTCGGGTGCCACCCCCACACTTAAGAACGAAAAAAACAAATGCTAAAAGTTCCAAGTGTTAAAGAAGAAACAATATATATATGATCACGATAGAAATTTTTCCTAGATATAATAATGTGATTGATCGGAGACAGAGTGTTTGGAGGATTGAAAACAAGCACGGAGTTCATCACGATCATAAGGAATCCTGCAAGCAAAAACGAAAACCTATGAAACACAACATGGAGAGAAGCACTCCCCCACACTAATTCTTATACTACATCACACTTATTCAAAATAAAAATAAAAATAGATAGATAACACGGGTTGCTTCCCGAGAAGTGTTTGTTTATTAACGAGTCACTAGCTTGACTCGTCCCCGAATTTAGTTGTTTATGGGGAAAAGACAGAGATCCGGGACATCCAAAGCAGGGATGTCCCCTCCGAGGTAGTGCTTGATCCGATGCCCATTTGCCTTGAAGTTGGGACCATTGGGTTGGGATAACTCAACGGTGTCATAAGGAAACACTTTAGTAATTGTAAACGGGCCGGACCAACGAGATTTCAATTTGCCCGAGAAAATCTTCAATCTAGAATTAAAAAGAAGAACATGATCACCGACATGGAATTCTTGGTTTTTGATTTTTAAATCGTGAATCTTCTTTGTATTTTCCTTAAAGATCAAAGAATTCTCATAGGCCTGATCTCGAAGTTCATTTAATTCATTTAATTAAACCTTTCGGTGTTTCAACTCTGTCTCTAGTTCAAAGTTAGTCACTTAAGGCCTAGTAGGCTTTGTGCCAGGCTTAATGGGTAATGAAAAGTATTTTCCATATACAAGCCTTTATGGTGTACATCCAATATGAGGTCTTAAAAGCGGTTTCGGAAAGCCTTAAAGAGGGCAATCTATACTTTTCAGCCCATTTAGCATCGTTGGCTCACCTACGATCCTCTCTAAAATCCTTTTCAAACCACGATTAGACACCTCCACTTGGCCACTAGTTTGAGGATGATACAAGGTAGAAAGCTTATGTTTAACACCATATTTTTCTAGAACCTTAGAAAATTGATCATTACAAAAATGTGTACCTCGATCACTAATAATGGCCCGTGGGGTTCCAAACCTGGAAAATAATTGTTTTAAAATTTTCACAACTACTCGGGCGTCATTTGTGGGTAAGGATTTGGCTTCAACCTATTTGGAAACATAATCGACAACCACGAGTATATACTTGTTCCCTCGTGAAGACGGGAATGGCTCCATAAAGTCGATGCCCCACATGTCAAAGATCTCACAAATCTAGATAAGATTCTGGGGCATTTCGTCCCTTTGTAAGATTTTTCCTTGATGTTGACATGCGTCATAGTGTTTGACCATGTCATGGGCATCACGATATATAGTGGGCCAAAAGAAACCAGAATCAAAAACTTTCTTGGCGGTGTAGTTAGGGCCATGATGTCCTCCGGTGGGACCATGGTGACAAGCTTCAAGAATATCCATAGCTTCCTTCCCATCCACACACCGCCTAATTATTTAGTCAACACAAATTCTAAACAAATAGGGGTCATTTAAAAAATAATGTCTTATATCCTTGATAAATTTCTTCTTTTGCTGGGATGACATCCCTCTAATAAGCACATTACCCACTAAGTACTTTGCAATATCGGCAAACCACGGGGGTTCATTTTCATCATTAAGGGCAATCATATTCAGGGACCCGTGTGGAAAATTATCATTCATTTCCATTTCAACGAAAACCCCTTTAATGCAGATTTTAAGTGTACTAAACGTGTTCAGCACTCGATCTCTGCTCCTTTATTATCGACGACTGATACTCGATATTAAATTCTTGGAGCAAGAGAAATCCATAGAGTATCTCTCTTAAGCATCTCTTACTTAGCAATAAAAGTACTTTAATCAAGTGATCCGTTACACTCATGGTCTTAGACAAGACACGGTATGTACTGAAATTTCTCGCAATCGACATACCACACACTAATAACTCTTTTTCACATAGTGTGTCTAATGTGTCCAATGAGCATCTGATAAATTCTTTTATCGCATAATGTATAGGCTAAAAATATTGTCTTTTGCTGGCATAAGATTGTCCGACCGCAAAGTTACTTGCATCGCACATGATCTCAAACGGTAAGTCACAGTCAGGGGCCACGAGAATTGGAGCCTCGGTGAGTTTCTTTTTAAGAAACTCAAATGATTCCAAACATTCTTTCAAAAATATGAACGAAGTTTCTTTTTCTAAGAGGTGGGTCATAGGCCGGGATATTTTGAAGAAGTCTTGGATGAATCTCCGATAAAAGTCGGCATGACCTAAGAAACTCCTTATTCCTTTAAGCCATAGTGGGAGGAGGTTTATTTAGCATTAACATCAACTTTCTGCTTTATCTGCCTCAATCCATTCTTAGAAATCTTATGCCATAGGAAAATACCTCTTTAAACCATAATGTAAACATTCTTCCTAATTTCAAGATAAGATTGGTGTCTTCGCATTTTAAGCAATCAGGTCCTAAATGGGAGAGGGCAAGAAAGAGAATGAATCCCCAAAGACCAAAAAATACATTCATGATAAACTTCTTGGTTTTTCTTCTATAAATATCATGAAAAATTGCCACCATACACCTTTGAAAAGTTCCCGGGGCATTGCAAAGACCAAAAGGCATCCTACGGTAAGCAAAAGTCCCATAAGGGCAGGTGAAGGTGGTTTTTTCTTAGTCTTGAAGATCGATAGGAATTTGGAAATATCTAAAAAAACCATCAAGAAAATAATAGAATTCATTCCCAGCTAAACGTTCAAGTATTTGGTCCATGAAAGGAAGAGAAAAGTGGTCTTTACGGGTGGTGTCATTTAACTTTTGATAGTCAATACAAACACGCCATCTCATGACCAATCTAGTCGGAATTAATCTTTATTTATTAGTGTAGTGACTACCATCATCCACTTTCTTGGTACGACGTGCACATGACTAACCCAAGGACTATCCGAGATAGGGTAAATCAATCCAGCATCTAGAAGTTTGATAACTTTTGCTTTAATGACTTCATGAATTTTTTAATTTTATCCTTTCTGGCGTTGGAAACACGTTTAAAGTCATCCTCCATCAATATTTTATGGGTGAAAAATTAGGATCAATGCCCCTGATACTCAGACATTTTCCAAGCAAATGGAATCGTTTGTTGCGGACTTTAAAACCTTAATAAGCTCTATCCTTTTCCTCCCTTTTCAAGTCTTTAGCGATAGTTATGGGTAACTTTGAATTTCCCTCTAAAGACGCGTACTCAAGGTGGAGAGGTAAGTTCTTAAGTTCTAATACAGGAGGTTCTTTGGTATGTGCTTAATTAACACAATTACCCTGTTACCTTTAAAACGAGTCTGAAATAACCAAAAACGGACTTAAATGCCAAATATATGCTTGTTTTGCTAATTGTATTGTGCAGGAACGGATAACTAAGAAAAGGACGAAAAACAAAGCCAAAACGACAAAACCGGACTCGGAATGGAAAAGACTGTGAAAGACAAAGCCAAATCGAAGCCGAAAAGTCAATCAAGTCAAAAAGTCAACAGAAAAGTCAACTGGTCAAAGTCAAAGTCAACCCAAGTCAACCCCGAGGCCAAAAGTCAAAGAAATATAAGTTTAGGGACTGAAATTGTAAATCCCTAAACTTGTATTTTAAAAGAGAAAAGAGAAAAAAAGAAGAGAAGGGCCAAACTGCCTATTTGCCAAAGTTATACTACAAGGACTTAAGCTGTCAAGTCCTAATACTTGTATACACCAAGGACTTGTGGTGCAACTTGTCTTATAACTCTTGGGGACTTGTTTTGCCAAGTCCCCAAAGTTATATAACCACAAGGACGATGGGTGCAATGAAACAAATAACCATGAGGGACCAACTTTGCCAAATTCCCAAACCCACGCCTGTCACTCTCTTTTTCATAACATCTTTTCCCGCTTCTTTTTTCCCCCCCAAACACAATCACGGGTTTGTCACCCCCTCTTTACCCTGCAACCCAATTCCCCCATGGATAATCATTTTCCCCCTCCTCCACTACCTTTCCCAGCTACAAATGTGCCATGTTGGCAATCCAAACCCACACAAAACCCAATCTATGGCTTATATCACTCGACTTGGAAACCAAGGACTATCAAGGGCTACGATTTGCTTGGTATTGCACTCACACAACAAACACAACCCTTTTGTGTGTCTACAAACAAGCACAACAGCAAGAGACCAAGAGGAAGACACAAGCATAGTCGTTTTTTCCTATATATAGCTTTGTAAAGCCATTGTGGCCAACAGTTAGTTTTTAAGTAGTTTTCAGTGTAGTTTTTAAAGTAGTTTAAAGTGTTTTTAAGTTAATTTCTTTTATGCACTTGTAATTCTCAGTTTTAATGAAAATTTAAGCTATTTTTACTCAATAAGCTCTCAATAAGCTCCTTTGAGCTTATTCTTGTTAATAAGCTCAAACTCAGTTTAAAATTTGTTAAAAGCTCTTAAATACTGTTTTCAGTTGAATTTAATTCATAAATGTTCAATTGAGGTTGATTTTGGAAGCTTATGAAGAAATAAGCTAATATTAGCTTATTGAGCTTTTAGCTCAGGGAATAGAGGCAAGGTGCCATTAGGTTTCAAGTTTTTAAGCCACTCACTCAGATAGAGTGGCTTGGTTCTGAGACAACAAAAAACCAAGGTTTCATTTCCTAAATTTCATTCTAGCTTAATTTTAACTTAAAACATTTGCTTATTTACTCTCATTTCCTGTCAATTCTTTGCAAACATGTTGTTTAGACTTGTTATTTATCTGTTTTAAGTTTTCATTGAATAAATTTTGTATAATCTTAGTTTATCTTTTAAAACTGTCAATATTAGTGTAAAGGGCTAGGAGAGAAAGTGGCTTATTTCCATTAATAAGCTGCAAGTTTTAGGGTCAAAATAGCTTAATTAGTGTAATATTAGTAAGAGTAGATAAAAGGTTTTAATAATTTTAGTGTTAAAATAGATTTTAAGGTCACTTTGGCTTGACAGCTCAAAGTAAAGGGGTGTTTGGGATAGCATTCAAAACGGGTCAAAAAGGTTTATCTTTGGGTTATGGTCACTTAGTCAGTTTAAGCACAAGCTTTGAGCTAGTTTAAAGCTGTTTTTAAAAGATTTTTAGTTGGGGAATTGTTTTTCAAAAGTCTATGAAACCTCTTTGAGACTGTTAGATTTTCATAAACATCACAAGTGCTTATTTGGTTAAGCACTTGTGAGTGTGAGTTCAAGTGTCAAAAAAGAGTGTATTTTTGTGTGTGTTAATCCAGCTGCAAATACCTTTGGCCTTTTGACTTTGTAAGTCAAAAAGCACCAAGTGTTTGCTAGTGGCAGTTTTAAAAATTCAAAAGCCCTTTTTCACCTTCAAAATTCAGCAAGTGTTTACGGTTTTTAAAAGCTAAAATTTGGTGCATAAGTCCATAAGCTAGGGGACTCCATCTGTTTTAGCTTAACTTTTTGTTTAGAGCTTATTTGACAGCTTTTTAAAAGCTGTCAAATAAGCCCTTGAGGTTAAGCCTTAAAGCTCCCCTGGTGCAAAGGGGAGACTTTAAGCCCCTCCTTCTTAGTTTTTTGTGTTCTAAAGTCCAAGCTTCTTGGCTTATTTAGAGAGCTTATAACCCCTTGTATAAGCTCTCTAAGTTTCAGCTTTTAAGAAGCTTGTTTGTTGGCTTATTTTTAAGGCCAAACTTGGCATTTGACTGTTTTTGAATGACTTAGGCTTAGGGATTGCTTATTTTTCACTTTAGGCTTATTTAGCTTATGAAATTAGCTCATTTTAGCTCTCAATAGCTTTTTAGATTAAGTTAGATAGTTAGTTTGCTTATTTCCCTTTAGGTAGCTTATTTGAATGCCCATTTTAGCTTCTTAGCCTTTTAAGCTTGTTTTAAGCTTTCTGTCATTAAGCCCTTTGTCCCAGCTTATTTAGCCTTAAGCTTTAAGCCTTTTAGCTTACCTAGGTTTAGTTTAAGCCCCTTTAGCTTATCTAGTCCCTAGTCCTAGCTTATTTCGACCCTAAGTCCAAAAAGACTTAGCATTTTTCTTGCTTTTAAGCCCTTAAGCTAAACTGTCAACTATAAGCTTATTTTTAAGCTTATTGACAGCTTCTCAGCAAAAGTTGTAGAAGACAAAGTTGTTAAGCCCCACGAGCTTAACAACTTTGCTTCTTTGAGTTTTCGAAAAAAAAAGGGGAAAGACACTTGGCCCGGGTGAGCAAGACTCGAACCCGGGACCAAGCGATACAGTCCCCCTTTTACAAACACACTTACCACTGCGCCCTTGGGTCTTTTTCGTTAAAGACCCAAGGCGTTTATTATTTAAGTGTGTTTTGGCTTATAAGCTTATATAAGCTGTTTGGCTTATTTACGGGCTTATCGCTTAAGCTGTTTTTTGTTTCTTATTTTTCGTAGAATAGTCATAGTATCTAGTATTTTTTGTAAATTTTTCAGAATTTTTCGTAATCGTTTAATATTTTTTATAATTTAATTTAGATAAAAGTTTATTTAATTCATAAAAAATACAAAAATTATCAAAAAAATATTTTGCTTTTTTAGAAAATTTTCTTTTATAATCTAGTTTGTAGGAAAAATATAAAATTTTTCATAGGGTCATTTTTACAACTTTCCATCTTTTAAAGAACGGGTCCGGGTACGGGATTTTGTTTTGACTCGTTTTTGGGTCAAACGAACTCCGTTTTCGGTCTAGTCTTTTTCATTCTTCGTTATTTGATCCCTAGAGTAGTTTAGAAGCAAAAATTTCTTCGTAGGTTTATTTTTAAAGATTTTAGGTTTTCCCCCTTTTGTTCGGGATTCGGGCTCTCGTTTTCTAGTTTAATTTTGTAATTTCTAGGTTTTTCTTAAACGTTTTAGTCCGTTGTTATCTAATTTGACTTTTTCAATCTCCCAAATCAATTCCTTCATTCGAACTCAAATCTTCGACTGTATCGATTTTCCATTCCAGCCTCGTTGGGGATAAACGACCCGGGAAAGCTCTATACTACTTCTCGGTATCATTGATCTTGTTGGTTTTTACACTTATTTATATATTTTATATTTTACTATATATTATATATATTTACGGTGTGAATCCAGCCAATCAATTTTTGGCGCCGCTGCCGAAACCCCTTAAACAGAACCATTTAACTATCAACGTCCTTGGTTTATGAATGAAGGAACACATTCCATAAATCGTATTAGACTGCTTCCTTTCTCCTTCTCATTCAAGTCCGTGTTCCCATTTCACGTTCCATTTCGCATCGTGACTATTTAACTGCTTCATCCGAAGCTAGTTAGATTATTTTTAATTCACGAACAAATTAATTAGTCACTCTTCCTAGTAAATTCGTGTCAAAAATAAAAGTCTAAACATTTCATAATACCTACAGGCGTCCCCCATATATCAACTACCCCAAACCCATTTCAGCGGCCCTAATAGATATTGGATCGCCCAAAAGCAGTATACCAAAATTTATACTAAGTCAAAATTTCATTCAAACACAAAACACAACTCTCTCTGTCTCCCAGCTGCAGGTGACGAACACGACCAAAAACAACCCAAAACTCAAAATCAACCATTAAAACACTAATTGAAGATAAAATCAACACACCCAATCATTCCTAACATCATCAACATCATCAATTGTAAGTCATTTCATCTATTTTTTTTCAATTTGAGTCTAGGGTTCATGATGAACACAAAAATTAAAATTGGTATTTTTTATTTTTGCTTCAATTTGTACAACTAGGAATACTAGGAAACAATGTATAACTAATATGCTTCCCTTAGACATAGGATTTGCATACACTAGCGACTTTGTCGAAAAATTGATTTCGAACCAAAACTCCAATTTTATTTTTCAAATCACTCACGTTAGGAACATAATAAAATTGTTTTTATGCATTGTTAATACAACTTAAAAACATTTTTAAACAGATGCATAATGATCTCATGAATAAAGGTCGAGATACATAATTATTATGTATTTGTCAACATGTTTGGATGAGCAAAATCAAATTAAGGAGCGTTTGGATTAACTCTTAGGATTTTAATTTTTAGGTCAGCTTAATCGTTACTCCACATTTGTGACAATTAAGCACACACTAGATACCCATTTTAATGAGAAAACCTTACTAAAATTGACACTCTTTTAATTAGGTGAAATAACGTTGGAAGAAGAACTACGGTACACCAAATCATACGTTCCAACAATCTCAAATGAAAACTATATTCCTAATAACTTAAAACCCTTTATTCAAAACCTAGAGTGTAGATCAATTCATGAAGGTCGTCCAGTATCTTCTGAATCTACTAAATATGATAATATTCCAATCATGTTTTAAGTTATCAAACTACTAAGTATATATAAACTCCACGAATGGATTTGCCCAAGATTTTTTCTTGAATTTTATTCTTCAATAGAAATTACTAGAGATAATGATCAAAATATCTTTTTAAAATTTTGGTCATTAAAAAGAACATTTAAACTCTCACTTGAGTCATTTGCCTCAATTCTCTCCACGAATGTTCTTACTCTGAAGATTCATCCCTTGATTCTTTGATAACTAATCAAGAATCTAACACCCCTTACCAAACACACATTCCAACACCAAATGAAATTATTCAATTTATTACAACAACTAAACAAACCATTTTTCCAAACAAAATTCTCAAGGAAGAGCTTCATCAAGATATGAGATCTTGAAATGAAATCATTTAAGAAAATGCCTTTGGCATTCAAAATAAATCCAATTTTCTTCCCGCATCATCATGTCACATGATGTATTGCATTCTAACAAGCACTCCCTTTAACTTTGCCTAATTTCTGAACAAACGAGTTGAAAATATTAAAAATCAACCAAACTCTCCAATGCCATATGGAATGATTCTAAATCGTTTGTATGATCACCTCATCAAAATCAATCCTCATCTAAAAAAATCAAAGTATATACTGTATTGGCCATCCATGAAACCCTAGGTTCATCCTAAGCATCTTTAAGCAATCATCTCCATATCCTCCGAAGAAGTCACTAGCGATGATTCGTATACCTCAACACATGTTTAACCGGATCAAAAAGTCATTGTTTCTAATTTATTCCACTTTTCTTTCCGGATCTTCTCGCAATCCACTCATAACTTTTAATTTGAATATCTTGAACAATTTTGTTTAAACTTGAAGCTTTCCCTTTAAAAACACGTGCATTTCTTTCTTTCCAAATGAAGTACCCGGATGTCCAAATCACCGTTTGCCACATTTTGGATGAATGACTAGGGACGTTAGTGTTTCCGTTAAACAAAAAGAATTCCTCAATGGAAAAGGCATTAACATTCCCAATGTTCCACCAACTATAAATTTTTTTCCCACACGCTCATAGCAAAATTGCACATAACCAAAGAATGAGAACACGACTCCACCATGTCACCACAAGAAGGACATAATACGGTATCCAAATCAATGCCCCTTGTTAATACAAATAATGTCTAAAAATGTTATTTATATTTTTCGGACCCTATACAATTTTTTGATAATAACAAATGTAATACGTTTTAGGATACAAATAAACGTTTACAAATTATTAATCGTAAAATTCCATTTCTAAGATTAGTAATCACTTAAGGTATGAACAAACAAATCATTAAGCATGATTAGTGATCAAGAAAATGTTTTTTCTCTTATCCATCACATTTTTACAAAATTATTTCACAAAAATAATTATACAAAATATTTTCTTATTAAAAGAAAAGTTTTATTAAAAACTTAAATTTGAAATTCAACCCCCCCCAAATGAAAGGTTCCATAACAGATACAACCTTCCTCACAAAAAGACAAAAACAAGAGCGTAGTCTACTAGGTGGCCCCCTTATAGGCCTGGCGGCCCCCAGATATATCTAGGACCGTCAGGACTGCCCTCAGTGACTGTTGTGTTTTCCTGCCTATGAATACTGCTCCATTCCTAGCAGAAAAATATACCTCTTTGCACGAAATTTTCAGATAACTTCTCTCTCTAAAAATCTTCTTTTTCTCTCTAAATCTCTTGATCACTAACATTCTTAAATCTTGTTTGAAGTGATCTAATCTCTTCTTCTCATATCTTCTTTCTCAATCAAGTGCAAGAGAAGAACATTCGTATTCGCCTAGAAACGAACTATTATTTAGTGATCTCTCCTCTCTTCTTCTAAGTATCAAGTCTCTATTGTAATTATCTTGTGTAATTGTGTGATTCGGATTGTGTGTATATCCGATAGTGTAGATCTTGTGAGTGTATAGTGATTATGAAGTGGTAGATTGGTTCTAGCTAAGATTAGGACTCGACATTAGCTTAGTGTCGGAAAATAACATAAGCGACGTGTAAACGATTTTCTCCGACTGAAGGGAGCTTGTTGACATAGTGAAATCTCGAGTAGGATACTCGGGGAGTGGAGTAGGGCGAAGAAGAGCTTCGTAGCCGAACCACTTTAAATCTTGGTATCTTGGTTTGATTGTTCCTTCTATCATCCTTTTATATTGTTGTGATTGCTATTTAGTATTAGTTTAGATATTTACTTTGTTGATTCATATTGTTGATTGGTTGAACAGACAACTCGAATCTAAGTATTTTGAAAGCAAACTTTTAAAACGTAAAACGAACCTATAAACTATTCAACCCCCGCTTCTAGTTTCTACACCCCTCTTATCTAACTCTTCACGAACCGGAAGTCTACCTTTTAAATCCCTCCATATGAATATATTAACCTTTTTTGGAACCAAATTATTCCAAGTCGTCGCTCCTCCACCACTATCCGTGTTGTGGATCTTTTCTTCAACAAGCTTTGTTAGGCCTCTTACCGTAAAGTCGCCACTCTCTTGAAGCGCCCACCTCCATCGGTCCCTACAATTAATATTAATAACAACATTTTGAAAAATAATTCGTAAATCTTCCAAATCCTTACATACCATCCCTCTAATATTTCTAACCCATTCCCATTTCCAACGCCAAACATTATCAATCCATTTCCCTTTTTCCTCCACCTTGCCCTCCTTATGTCTATCTAGATGGTACAATCTCGTAAATCTATCACAAAGCCTAATCCCGCCCACCCATCTATTAATCCAAAATCTAATATCTGCACCATTCCCCACTTCCCCCATGAACGAAGAAATAAAGTCTACTCCTAACCCCTCCAACTCATCCCCCACCCTAATGATGTCACGCCAAACCCCTTCCCCCACCCCTAATATCGCTAAGCCCCTCATTTTCCCCATAAATACTTCTTATGACTCTAACCCACAGTGACCCCTCCTCCCTTTTGAATCTCCACCACTATTTCCCTAAAAGAGCAAGATTTATCCCCTAAAGTGAGCCAATGTTTAACCCCCCAACCCCATGTGATGCTAGTAACTCATCCTTTTTGACCCAAGCTAACCTTTTGCAATCCCCCCTCCTCCCGGCACCCTAAAAGAAATTTTTTCTCACTCTTTCAAGTTGTTTTATTATACTCAAAGGCACATGGAACATCAAAAAGTAGTACAATGGTAAGCTTCCTAGAACCGATTTAACCAATGTTAATCGTCCCTCGAACGACATCGATTTAGTTTTCTAGTCGGCCAAACAATTTTTGACCTTCTCCATCACGGTATTCCATGCCCCAACCTTCCTTATATTTTCTCCAATTGGTAACCCTAAATAAGTAAAAGGAAACTCACCAACTCCACATTTCATCCATCACGCCATATCCCTCAATTCCACATCCTTCGCTCCAACCCCATATAATTTGCTCTTATTATAATTAACGCGAAGCCTCGATACTTCCTCAAAACATTTAAGAATGCACATAAGCGATTTTGCATTTTCTTTGTTCCACTCTGATAGAGTTTGTTAGAACTCCTTAGATCGTTTATAACTCGAGATTGTTTAGATCTCATCTAGGATTAAGAACAATAACAAAGTTCATAGAATATGTATAGCGGAATTAACATAAGAACAATGTTATTTTAACAAGGGTTTTCATTCACATACAAGCCACATTTCTATATGATTAGTATAGAACGGTTACCTACCTGTAACAGGATCAAGAACACCTTGACCTTGGAGCTAAACCAACTATAGACGTCTACATCTTTACAAACTCACACATTGACACTTTTGGTGCATACACACACACGTTTTGGTGCTTATACGACTCTTATTCCTAAAACTATGTCTAAGGATCTCTTTATATAATAGAGTCTATAAGACTTACAAAGGAAAACTAATTGTATTAGGAAACAAATCTTCCTAATATTTATCTTCATATCTTTGACCAAATCTTTTAGAATCTTCATGTACTCCTACATCTTGTAGAATTTCATAATGTCGACTTTGATCCTTTTGTTTTCCTTTTGCTTCATTCTTGTTTCATTGTTTTGTATCATCAAATCAATATAATTCCCAACAATCTTCCCCTATTTGATGATTACAAAACCAACACCTTGATCTTCCATGAATGAAACAATCTTCCCCTTAAATTGAAATCTCCATGCCACCACAATTAATAAGTTGCAAATCATATCTCTGTAATCTTCTTCCCCTTTTTGTAATAATCCAATAGGGTTCTTGTAAAGATATGCAACTTGGATCTTTACAACTGTAAACCATATATCATACTACCAATCCAGCCTTCTAATGACTCAAATTACCCACCATTACGCACAATAAGAAAAATAAATTTAAGCAGTAGAAACTTAAACTAGCAGTAGTAATAACGACTAGCAGTAGTAATGAAAACCTTCCCCTCAAGTGGTGCATGAATATATCCTAATAGTTAAACACTTTATCAAATAAGCTTCCCCTGAAACCAATATGTTAACCATCTCTTGAATCTTAATTCTGTAGGCTTTTTGTAATGATTACAAATGGAGAAAACTCAGTATAACAAACTTGATGTAGAAGTAGAATAACCCAAACTTGTGTCTTATGTCTTGTACTATCCACGTGACTCCAAACTCATACATAATTCCTTGAAGTATAAGTAGACCTCAATCTCTTGACAAAATCCTCATCTTTAATGAGACACTGAGCACAACAACGTAACTCCTTTAAGTGATAGCAAATGTGAGCATTGAGCACTATAAGTTTATAGATCACACATTGCTAGATTTTGTAAGTCTTCATCAATATCGTATAAGCACGAACAAGTTATCTTTAAAAGTTTGCCAGATAACTTTTAAGATATGATAAGAACACGTACCCAAGTAATTCTACTTCATCGTCAAATAAGTGATAAACAATCATCTCCGTAACTAATTAATTCAAATATTCCCAAAAATGAGCCATTAAACATTTAAACCAAAATCAATCTGTGTGTGTTGTCCAATATCTCTATAACCAGCCAAGAACAAAACCCCTTTTGTTAACCAATATCTGATGACATTAACAGCACTAAAATACATCATTTGTCCGACAACGATCAGAAGCATACAAACTTGTTTCAGTTTGAAAATCGTATCCAGTAGTCACACAACGAGTATACACAGCCAAACATAAACTCAAATTATAACTGAGCAATCAGCTAACATCATAATCGAATACCATGGAAGAATTCTTAGCATGGCAACATTAACATCGATGCTTGGCAGCACTAAAAACTTTGTATTATCCTTTACAGTAGTAAGTATAAACGACTTCGATACTTGGAAGCATAAACTCTCCATTAACAATATTAAATATCAACAAAATAGTTTTAATACAAAGCTAGCAGCACAAAGTTTATTCGAGCAGCATTAAGTGTAAACAAAGCAGCACTAATTAACCTTTGGCAGCACAAACATTTACTACTGTTCTTATTGGCAGCAGGAACATATAAGCAGCAGTACTAACTCATCATGAACAAGCAGTAGTATCCAACAATGCGAGCAGCAGTAAAAATATTACCAGTAACCACATTCGACACTTCTTATACCATCAGTAGGGTTACTTATAGACAAAGTAATAATACACGACAAAATAGAAGTAACCACAGTGATATACATCCTTCTCCAGTAACCTTACTTTTCCCAAAAGGAGTAGAATTATTCGAACCAGTAATACACATAACATCATCAATCGATCATGCGACCAAGTATCAAACAAGTATTGAAACCCTATCAGTTAAATGAGAATTCGTACCTTGTTGACAATCGCTACGACCAGAAGCTAAAACATCCTTACTATCGATCTTCTGTTAACGATTACTTTCTATCAAAAACCTTTCAAGCCCAATTAGAAGTAAAGTTATACTTTAAACAATCGATCATAAAGAATCACCAATCATGAAAACTAGGGCTTGTTTCTTCACCAAATTAGGATTTAATAAGAATGCGTCCCTTGAACCATATAACTTCAAGACATTCGTATTAATCTCCAAAACCCTAAAAAAACATCCTGATGTCGTCTTCTTTGCTACTTCTTCTATTCAAGAACATTATCTTTTCTGTTTTTCTTGAATTAGGGTTTATAGAAAACCCTAGTTACACCGATATTGCTAAAAACCAAAAATAGAAAATTTCAAACACTTTTTCTTCATAAGATTGACTATAAAAACCTTATAGATTCTAGATCATGAGCCATATGGCTCTGATACCACCTGATAGAGTTTGTTAGAACTCCTTAGATCGTTTATAACTCGAGATTGTTTAGATCTCATCTAGGATTAAGAACAATAACAAAGTTCATAGAATATGTATAACGGAATTAACATAAGAACAATGTTATTTTAACAAGGTTTTTCATTCACATACAAGCCCCAATTATATATGATCAGTATAGAACGGTTACCTACATGTAATGGAATCAAGAACACCTTGACCTTGGAGCTAAACCAACTATATACGTCTACATCTTTACAAACTCACATGTTTGACACTTTTGGTGCACACACACGTTTTGGTGCATATACGACTCTCATTCCTAAAACTATGTCTAAGGATCTCTTTATATAATAAAGTCCATAAGAATTACAAAGAAAAACTAATTGTATTAGGAAACAAATCTTCCTAATATTTATCTTCATATCTTTGACCAAATCTTTTTGAATCTTCATGTACTCCGACATCTTGTAGAATTTCATAATGTCAACTCTGATCCTTTTGTTTTCCTTTTGCTTCATTCTTGTTTCATTATTTTGTATCATTGTTTTGTATCATCAAATTAATATAATTCCCAACAATCTTCCCCTATTTGATGATTACAAAACCAACATCTTGATCTTCCATGAATGAAACAATCTTCCCCTTAAATTGAAATCTCCTCTAAAAACCCCCTTATCAACCGCTTCTTTTATGATCGCATTATGACCTCCCGCTGCTAAAATAAATAAAAAAAGAAAAGAGGGGGATCCCCTTTGTCCTAACCCATCATCTGCTAAACAAAACTCGTATTCGTTGGTGGATCATAGACAGAAAAAAATAACTAATATAGCTTGTTAGCCTCAAAATATTGAGTCAAACAAGGAAGCTCAGCTACAAATCATGGAAGCACAGTCTTTATTTAGTAAAGGTTGTAATAGGCTAGAACGGGAATCAAGCTCGTTAATTAATCTAATATTGTACGTGTTTCAGACTAAAATCTAAAGTAATCCTGAGCCCGACCCAAGTTAACATTAAACCTAGCCCATGGCAAAAGCTCATCCGGCCACAAGGGTATATAAACCCCTCTCTAAGTGTGATGATGGTGTTGGTTCTCTTTTGTTTTCACACACTTGTAAGAATTAACCATCTTTTTCTTCTCTCTACTTTCTCTCTCTACATCTCTCTATTTTTCTTATCTTCTTCCCATCTTATTTTCTTGGTTACCATGGTGAAGTGAAAGTGTATTCCGGGTTCCTACAATTGGTATCAAGAGCCTCGGGTGGGTCAAGTGTTTGTTTGTGGTCGTATAGCTTATTCAAGAGCTTATTCAGTTTAGCTTTTTTTTCTTTTCTTTCTCTTTTTGTCTCTTGACGTGTGAAAAAACAAATTTAAAAAGGTTTTCTTAAGAAAAATTTCAAAGTGTATCTTAAAAAGTGTTCTTAACAAAAACTTCAACTTGTGTCTACTATTTCATCATCAGTTTTTTTTTCATATTTCGTTTCATTTTAGTTTGGGCTTACTGTCCATAATATCACTTTTGGGCTTATTAACACTGACTAATAAAACAATAGTCATTTGTTGTGTTTAACGTGTGTTACGTACTCTGGTTGAAAGATTGTAACCTTTTTGTGGTAAAATCTTTGTTTATGTATTAAAAACGTTCTTGTGTGGCTTATTTCGTATAGAGCAAGCTTAATAAATAGCTTATTGGTCATGGCTTATCTCATTATAACAGCTTAAGCTTAGTTTTTTTTAGTTATTTTTGAGTCTTTCCTTGTTAATTTTTTTATCTTCTTGTTAATTCATTGAAAGTAGCTTATTGTCGGTCTTATTTTCGAAGCTTATTCTTTGTTGGAAGAGACACAGATCCATTTTTTTAGCAAGAAGGACAACGTCAATTTTGTTGGTTTCTGTTAAAGACAAGAAGCAAGGACATGGTACATTTTTGGCTACTTGTGGAAGCGAGTTAGCAATCACTTGCAGAAGACGATTAAACAAATTGAGTCGAGGCGAGTTATCATTCTTAACAAGAGGCAAGTAAACAACCTTAAGAAGAAGGCGAGTTAACAATACGTTTAACAAGGCGAGTTAACAATTTGTTTGGAAGGCGAGTTAACAACATTTTTTTGACGAGGCGATTAAACAACAAACGGTTTGGAAGGCGATTAAACAAGTTTGTTTGGAAGGAAATTTAACACTCATAGTAAAGAAAGCAATTAAACAAGCATACAAGAGAAATTATACTCGATTTCGA
>BQNB010074194.1:0-31871 GCA_026074375.1 Tanacetum coccineum | reverse complement strand
AATTTTTCAAAATGAAACACCGAGTTTCAACAAATGGAAATCTTCGTCTTCCTCAAAGGTTAAAACATCAAATGAAACACCGGGTTTCAGAACGGTGTTTACACCTTTGAGAAATTTTAAAACTCCTAATGAAACATCCAGGTTTTATAAGTCAATTTGGACAAATGAGAAGAGTTTTAAATCACCGTTGATTTCAAGAAAGTTATTTCAAAATGAAACACCGGGTTTCAAATCTCCTTGGAATTCAACCTCTATGCATCAAATCGACGCAACTTACATTTGGTTCTCCAAATATGGTAAACCCGTTAGCAACGTGCTTAAGTGGGTACCAAAAGTTGTTGCTTAATTTGATAGAAAGTTCAAAAAGATTTTCTTTTACAAAAGTTTAAAACAAAAAATAATACAAAAAGATTTTCTTTTATATAAAATTTTAGAAAAGACAAAAAGATTTTTCTTTTATATAAAATTTTTACAAAAATACAAAAAGATTTTCTTTTATATAAAATTTAGAAAATAAAAAAAAAGTTTTTCTTTTAGACCAAATTAAAAAAAAATTTATATAATGGCTTTCATACATATTCAGTATGAAACCCGTGCTTAATATGATGGCTTTCGTATAATTCAGTACGAAACCCGAGCTTCATTTGATGGCTTGTGTACATTTCAGTACATAACCCGTGCTTTAAAGAAAAGAAGGTGTACGCTTCAGTGCATCTATCTTTGAAAAAGAAGAGAAGTCTTCTTTGACTTGAGTCATTGACAAATATTTTTCAAAATCTTTATGTGGTACTTAAAAGATAAAATCAATTTGTTTCAAAAGTCAATGATCTCAAGTTGATGAGTTACAATCGATTCGAATTTTAAAATGTGGTACTTTCAAGATAAAATCAATTTAAAAAAAAGGTCTTCAAATCGATGTATTTTTTTTTGTGAAAGTGTCTAAAGAAATAAAGGACTCAGACGTGCAAAGAGGAACTCCCTCATAAAGGTTTTAACGAATATATGGTATTTTTCGAGGGGGAGTGTCCGTTATAGGGTGTTTGAAAAGTGTTTCAATAAAGTAAAACGGAATGGAAAATTGTTTTACATGTCACCTTCACAGTATCCTTATTTTTCGTATTTTTTACTTCAAGTTAAAAATGTTTCTCGGCATATGTTAAGGGGGAGTGTCATTTTATAATGATTGAAAGACTTTTAATGATCAAATTTTCCCTTCTTCATATGATTTTGTGAGAAATGATGAAAAACAAAAGAAATTTGTGAGAGAAAAATAAAAGATAGAAATGAGAAATCGTATACTTTAAAAGATTAAAGTATATGTCATGTGTTTCACAATCAAGACAACACAATGAAAAGAAAAAAGAAAGGTATGCAACACGAAAAGAAATGCCACCGCATACAAAAACAAACATAGTTATTGAGTTCTACATATTTCTTGATATGATCAAAAATCTCAGTGATACGATTTTTAGATTTTCATCAAGGTTGTTTTTCACGGATATTCTTTCTAAAGGAGACTTATCTAGGCCGTATGTTGATTAAGTTGCACGGTGTGATTTAGTTACTCCCAAAATACTCCTATGATCTTCCAGAACCGGAATTGATCTACCCCGGAGTCTTCCTTCCAATTTAGGAAAGTTAGGTCTCATGGTGGATGAGTTTTGAGGTGTAATATCAACATGTTCGAATGCCAAAAGGACTTAAGTGATAAAGCTCTTAATGAAGCAAATGAAAAGAAAATGATAAAGTTTGTCATAAGTGACAAGAATATGATGGAGAAAAATCAAATGAATAGGCAAAATAAATAAGGTTTGGAGTTGAAAAGTTAGAGGCTTATAAGAAAATGATGAAGGGTGTTTTTCCTACGCTAGGATAGAAGAGCCGGGTCACCTCTATAATCTAGTCGGATTTCAAATTCGTTTTTGATTTCTGGTATTGAAGTAGACATCATGGACCCAGTGATGCAAATGCACAACCCCTCCTAGCCACTCAAGTACTTCTCAAAAGTATTCTGCGTATTCCTATTTCTCACGGAGAATTAGAACCATAATTCTTATCGACTTCTCATTGGCGAGAAATGTTGGTATTGAATAAAGGACATTCTGCTCCAGTCTTTGCTTACTAAAAGTGTACAAGAGTCTAGAGCCAATTTGATATTCTATGAAAATATCTTTAGGACACAAGAGTACATTTTGTATTACACATCAAAAATACAAAAGGTAACAATGATAATATGTCTTTGTGACATTGCATAGTCGATGTGAACCATTGCATGAACATTCTGGAGTGATACTATTAAATAGTATCACAATGAACTGAGATGGTAAATCCTACCAGTGCTAAACATCATGACAACGCTGAACGTAGGTCCACATATTTGGAAAATGATTGACAAATGAATTCAAATAAGTGTGAACTAGTAATCTAGGTGATCTAGTGGTTATGTGTTTCCCAGGGTAACACAACACTGAAGTTCACGAGAATCATTGCTTATTTAGATTAATATGATCATATTTCCGGCATCCGTTATCAATCGAGATATTGATTTGATCATTTATTACAAATGTTTCATCGGAAACCTTTTCAAAGCATGATCCTTGTGATGTAATGAACTTCTTTTAATGTTAGGGAAGATGGTTCTTACTCTGATAATTCTCCATTTCATCTTCTACAACATACAACAACAACATTTCTACCTTTCACAAGCATGACTACTTCAACGAATCTTATAATGATAAAAGTTTCTTTCAACCTTCACGAGAATGATAGCAATCATATTTTGTTGGTTTTGAGGGAGCTATGGGTTAATTTATGGGTGAGGTATTTAGTTGTTTATACCGGTAGATAATGTTTGAGCAATGACCAGATATTGTGATTTCAATTCCAGACTTCAAGAGGCTCTTCATCATCCGGAGCTTTTATGGAAGCCTATAAATGATCAAGATGTTCATATATGGATCATAATCCATCCATGAGGGGAAAGATATAATCTTGAAATTTAAGGTGCAATTCAAGTATATGAAAGGGGAAAGATATCAGCACAGAATATATGGTACAAAGTCAATATACTCGCAAAGAAATTGAATAACAGGAGATAAGATTCGTCATTCAAGAATTAGAGGTTACTATCTTCAAGGTTTTTGAATAATCCGCAGTACCGTTATCATTAACTTCAAAGATCGATCGAGATAGCCGGTTCGACATTTGCATGGAATTACTTCTCAAGAATATCAACATTGTCTTCAGACAATCAAAGTTTACTACTTCAATATTCAAAGAGATAGATATGTGATTGTGAGGGGAGCTTAAAGATTATGAAGATTCATGTGAACAGACCAAGTGTCTTCATGTCTTTTACAAAGAAAGTGCTCAATCTAATATTATCTGTGTTTTCAAGGTCTTTCAGTCGCAACATTTATGTGGATTGAAATCAAACATTCAAGATCAAGTTCAAAGTTACAGCTTGATACAAGCTATTAAAGAATCAAGTTGCAAAAGAAGGTCAAAGTTAGCTTTTGAGAATGCTGATTTTGAGTTCGAGAGTAGAGTTGATACCTTCAGGGATAAAGAAATCTATCTTGTCATATAAGGAGAGAAAATTAAATTACAGGAAGAGATTTGCTAACAACGGTCGTCCTCAACTTTCATAAAGAATGTCTCAAGCTGTTTTCCGAGCTTCAAAAGAAACAGAAAATGACAGACACTCAGTATCAATGTTCAAGAATAAGGAAGGAAGTCCGTCATCAAAAAGATAAGAAGGATCGTTTCCCAAGTAGATCAAATAAGGGGGGAGATGTTAGAAATAAAGAAATGTTCTACTTGTAAGCACTATTATAAAGTGCAGGGACTAAATATGTTAAGTAAGGAAAGTTTAGTCAACAAGCTAACCAAGGGCTATAAATAGTAATTTATGCCATGGTTAGATGTAACAACTTCATTTAATCAAAAGGCAAGTTAGGTAATTCTCTCTCTAAACACACACACTAATTACACATTCACTTTCACACACTAGTCATCAATCAAGATCTATTGGATAATAATACATTATATATAATTAGGGTTTTGATATAAACATTTACGTTTAATGCTTATTTTGATTTAACGTTTTGAAAAGTACGTTAAATGGATAATGTACTTGGTAAAAATGATATTAAGATATAGACTTGACATATTAGGATGTTTACATGATATAAACATAGATATAGATGGCATTGATAGAGGTTGCGTGAGCTCGTTTACTTTAGAAATGTAAACTAGGTTACATAATGGAATGGAATAAAAACGAAAAATATTCCCGTGAAAAAGGTTGTACTTAATATAGTAAGTAGATATTACATTGATGAAAATACTAGAAAATTACGGGTTGTTATAGTCCCCCAACCTTACAGAAATCTCGTCCCGAGATTTAGTTGAGTGATGGAGTGATGGTTTGGAAATAGAAGTCCTTAGTTTTTGCAGTCCCTGGTCAGATGACCCACTTTGTTGCAAGTCTGACACTTGACAGTGCAAACTCCTGTGTGATGCAGGGTGCATCTTGTACACAAAGGAAGGTTTCCATGGTACCTTTTGTTTTCAGTATACCTTTTGTTCTCAGTTGGGGTGGCAGCATAAGTTCTGATAGTTTCTTGCCTTCTATTCTGCTGTTGGTGGTAATCATTATTACGGTTGTGATTGTTGTGGTTATTTTGATAGTTGTCGTTGTTGTGATTGTTGGAGTGGTTATTGTTGTTGCGATCATTGGGGTAGTTGTTGTTGTCGGTGGTGTTTCTTCTATCCTCAAACTTTCGTTTGTGATCATTGGTTTCTTGCGCAGAATTGTGTTTTATTACCTGCTCCATCAACCTCTGGGTTATGGTAATGGCTTCCTCCAGAGTTTGAGGTTTTGAAGCAGTAACATTTCCTTCAATACTTCTGGGTAATCCACCGATAAAGACTTCCATAAGCTTCTCGGTGTTTGGTACCATGTTTGGGCATAAGACTGCTAATTCCTGGAATCTTCTAACATAAGTTTTGAGATCATTTCCTTTCACAACCAAGTTGTAAAATTCGTCTTCCATTTTCTTGACTTTAGTTCGAGGGCAATACTTATTGGTCAAGATCCTTTTTAATTCGGTCCACGTGATCATGTTGGCTTGTTCTATCCCAGTAGGTTGGGCGTATGCATTCCACCAGGACAAGGCGTCATCGATTAGAGTACCAGTAGCAAATGTCACTCTGTCTTCCTCGACACACTTGCTACGAGAAAATATCGATTCAGTACGTTCAAACCAGCAGATGAGGCCAACAGCTCCTTCCGTACCATTGAAATAGGAAGGTTGACAACTCTAACCCTTTTTAGTTACTTATTACATTCCTATTGGTATTTACCATGGTAGCAGCTTGTGCTTCCAGAGCTGCAGCAATACCATCACCAATCAGTTGCCGGATGACAGCCTGAGTCATAGTTGGTGTTTCAGATGTTGATGTTCTCTTGGGAGGCATCTATTAATATATACAAGACAACATAGAATAAGAGCCAATAAAATGATATAGTCATATCACAAGTTAAGGTATGAAAATTCTCATTATAATACGAAGACTTGTGATCATTTTTTGATATTACATTGCAGGATATAACGGAAAATTTTGGAATTTAAGACTTCCAGAGATAGATACAAAGATAATGGAGTGAGTGATCCAATAGGAGGCTTAGTGTTTCTAGGTATAAAGGTTTGAGAAAATCGGATGGTAAGAGAATCATAGTAATCCCGGATAAAAATATAAGTCATCATACTACAGGATATAAGATAGACAATTTCGACATACACAATTGGTATTATGAAACAACAAGGTATAACGGAATCATCATTGTATAAATAATTTGTCTATATAATTTACATAGCAAAATTTGACAAATGTCATTATTCATACATTTAGTGGTTGGATTCTAGAAAGCTGTAAACGACACAAATCTAATCTGGTGGTTCCCCCTTGTTGTTTTTGAGTTCTTGGATCTTGTTTAGAAGACTCTTGAACATGGATATCTTTAATGATTATTTCCAGAGATGAACATTATAACAAGTATCTGACTCGTCAGGTTCCTCGGGGATTGGTTTACTTCCCAGTGGTCGCGGTATGATCTATAATGAGTTATCTAACTCTACGAAGATAGACTCATCAAAGGGATAGTCTGGTGGTGGTGTAGTTGACCTAACCCGTGATGAAGATCCTACTGATGAAGATGGAGATACTGGAATGGGTGATTCAACAGGAGTCTTAGTGTCTTTAGGTGGTGAAATATCCTCGGGAGGAAAGAAATCTCGAGAATAGTCCGGTGAAGTCGGGGTATAGTTAGGAGAATTTATAGAGGAAAAAGCATCCTTCACATCGTAATTAGAAGGGATAGAAGGGTGGGTGTACGAAGACATGACTGTATAATAGCCCAGTGGAAATAACATAAGTTATTTATATAATAGTATAATAGTTATGTATTATCTGCTACGCAAATCTCTTACATACACTATTCGGGGAAATGCAGTGGCACGAAGGACTTTCTTGGATGGAAAAAGTAGTTATAGTTTAGGTTTTACCCTTATTCTCTATAACCATGAGCTCTGATACTAATCTGTTACACCTCGATTTTTGACATATTATAGTGGAAGCTAATCTGGGGTATTACTTCATGGATAAACAGACATAATCATAGAAAACGACTCAAAAGAGACGTTTTGGAAAATTTAGTTATCATTCAATATCATATCAGAGTTCTACAAAGGAGGTCCCAAAATCTAGAAACATAAAGTTTGAATGATAACAGTTTATCCATCTTCAAGTCCGTGCCAATCCGTGCCATAAGTTGCTCAATTACCTGAGATAAACATGCTAAAAGGGTCAACACAAAGGTTGAGTGAAATTCATAGGTTTTCAGTTATAATAGTTGAGTACAAGTTCGATAGTAGGTTACGTTGTTATACACTCATAAGTGTAATAATTGCAATGAGTACAATTATTATGGAAAACAATATTATCATGGAAAACAGTATTATTGCCCTAAGCTCATGAATTACATATTTAAACTTAATAGAACCGGGAGCCTTTATTCGAAGACATACTAGGAGTTATTACCCAAAGAGATATTGGGAGCTATTACCCAAAGAGATACTGAGAGCTATTACCTAAAGAGATACTAGAATGTCTTATGGGAAAATGGAGGTAACTTAAGCAATAATATATCAGGATAGCATATAGTTGAAAAACACTTGTATTTATAGTTTATAGCATAAATCCCCTACAAGATTTAGAAAATCTATAAAGATGGGACTATTCACAATGATGGAACCATATCATATATCAAAATCACTTGTGTTTAATTTGTATAAAATAAGCATGTATCCTCCTCGCGGGTTTATAAAACATGTACATAAGTAAAGGCGAGGCTATGAACTTCACCTTAACAGCACAGGGAAATCTGATTGATGGCAAAAGTATATCAAGTGAAAGTAACGGCTTTGTCACACAACGTGAAGTAATATGTCAAGTCTTAGTGTGATGGTTTATGTTTCAAATCTTTATAAAGTTTAACGTATATATTTGATTTATTAAATTATGAAAATATTGTATCACTGTTCGGGCTATCATAATACTGAGGCCATGTAGTATCGTTTAAGGAGTCAGGGCACTTTAAATCGTAAACTCAGCAAACTCGTCAAAACAAAAACTCAAATGAAACCCTTCATATGAAATTCCCTAGTAACGTGATACGATAAGATTTTAAGTTTCTTCAAAAGTTAGCCGATGAAAAATTACGTTAAATATATAACGTAATAATGCGTCGATTTATGATTAATAACGATAAATATGTCGGATTTTAATAAAATCGAGTTTTATAATATTAATATATATTTTTATAATTTATATAAAAATATTATATTTTATATTTTTAAGTTTGTAAAATTGGCAATATATACCCTTGGTTTATAAACTTTTACAACTTTAGTCCTTTATATATAAAATATATATAATTTAAACCTTTAACTTTCAAACTTGGCAAAATAGGTCCTTATAGTTATAACTTTAAAAAAATGACATTTTCAACATTCGGGCTAGAGTTATTGGGCTAACGAGTCCAATAAGCTCAAATAAGCTCATCCGAGCTTATTTTTCAGCCAAACAATTTCTTATAACTTAAATAAGATTAATGAAGGATTATGTGCTTTTGAAAACTAGATTGGGCCATTACTTTGCTTAATGGACCTTTAACGAGCCCGCCAATAAGCAAGAAATAAGCTCAATCCGATCTATATTTATAAGCAGACAATTTTTGGGTATAGGGGGGGGGGTGTTGGGGTATTGGAGCTTCGTGTATCTATTGAGTATAAAACACATTGCACTTGTTAGAGCTTATTTGGACTTAAAATGTGATTTTTTACAAGTTAAAGGACTAAAAGTGTCAAATTACAAAGTTAAAGGTTAAAACTGCCAAAAACTGTTTCTATAAAGTCCAAGGACTATTTTTGTCAATTCTGAAACTTAAAGGGGCTGTTTTTGAGAACATAAGGACCTAAAGTCTAATTGTTGCAAAGTTGAAGGACTAAAATGGGGCCCAAGTTACAAAAACCTATGGTTTAAAATGTAAATGTTATATTTTCATAAACATAGGGACTGATTTGGTAATTATAGAAAACCTAAGGGTGTTTTATGAACGGAAATGATTTTATAAACACTTAGTGAATCAGACGAGTTATAAATAATCCTATATTAACGAGTTAAAACAAGACATAATAAAATAAGAATAATATATATAATAACATTATACATATACTTAGAACATGTGTCCATCGTATACCTTCCCAAGAGCCCCCAAGTAAAGACAAATACAAAAAACTGTGGACACCACCACATAAGTGATAACAAGTGTAATAAACTAGCAATTTATTGTAGTATCTATGTGCATAAGTCGTTATCCAAAATTTTCTATAGACTAATGACTGGCCGTATTTACTTAGTATTTGACGGTATGATTCTATACGTTGATATAATTATCAAATTCAAAGGACTACAATACTAAGGAGAAGTCATAACCTCATATTGTTACAATTATTTAAATGATTACATCTTTGGGTGAGAAAGCTTTGTTTTTACAAATTGGACGAAGTAACATTTTATATACCTATGATTACGTGGTTTGCCGAGGTAGTAGATAACCCACTGAGCCTATTACCATGACTGTCAATTACTAGATGTTGATCGCGAATGTTATAAATTAAGAGATCTATTTTGTGGATGACATCTTTGTTGGTGGCGAGTACGCACACTGTTGCCGGTAGTTGCCGAACAACAAACAGTAATAAATTGTTGAAAAAATAAAAAATAATTTACTATGTCGGATTTAGTGATGGATGCGGTTTAGAACAGCATTCCACAGCATTAATTGGAAATTTATTGTCATTCATCCATGTCGAGGCTTCAGTAACATGACTTAGGAAACGTAATTACTTTTGATATGTGTCATAAGTTAGGCTTAATCATTACACTTGAAATCTTGCGGTCCTACAATTGATTTACATAAAGCCTATGAATTCACAACTTTATGTTTACTGTTTTAAGCATGTTTTTCTCAGGGTCAATAAGGCCACGATGTGGCCAAGATACATTGGGGTCATCTCTTTGGAAAGAGTCTGTATTAAAGATATATGGGTGTATAACAATTGGTGAACATTTGTTATAAACCGAAATCTTACTTATATTGTCAGAACAATATGAAGCATGTAGCTATGTAATGAACAAGTATTGTTAATCAATGTATTATTTTTAAATGACACGTTTAGTTGTTCGTTCTCATATCTTGTGCTATTGACATGAAAGTAATACCTCGGATATACAATATTCCGCGCCACCGTAGATTTTGGGGGTGTTACAGTTTTGGTAATACAGAGCCAGATGTTATAGATAACCAGGTCAAAAGATTTTGTCTGACTATAACCATTTCAACGCTTATCCCAAACGAGGTTGCAGCGAGAATACATACATTACTTGTTTCATCTAACATATGTGCTTACATGACATACACAGTTCTAAGCATTAGTAGTTTACTAATGCTTCAATGATTGATATACGCATATAAAAATTGATACTATGTATATTACTATAAGAGGTCTTCTAAGTATAAACAAATATAAGATATTAATTGGTTTTACAACAGTCATGTACTTCGGCATCATTTGCGGATTACCTACAACTTTCATCTACACCGACTCTGAGCAGGCAAAGTCTTCTGGGGAGCCCGATGAGATGATATCGATGGTGGAGAGTTCTCCCACGAGTCATCGTGTTAGGTATACAGATGGACTCCCCATACAACCGGTAGCCCACCATCACCAATTACATACTAGGCCTCGTGGAGCCACAGACACCACCCGTAACCACGAGGATAGATGGATGAACGGTACTATGTTCATACAGCCACATGATCCTGATACTGCCAAAGCTATATACCTTGATATATACCATTGGAGATGAGCAATGAGTTTTCTGGCTGAGGAACATCCATACCTTTTTTGTTTCACCTCTGCTGATCACCAGGATATGTTTTTGAGTCGGATCCCCAGAAGAGGATCAAAGGAGTATGAGGACGAAGACCGAGGATGGTCCGTTGACTATCCATGGACGGGGAAGAGGATGGAGATGATGATGACGGCGATTCATCCGGGGATGACGCCGATGATGAGGATGAGGATGAGGATGAAAATGATGAAGATAAGGAGGATGAGGAGGAGGAGGGGGAGCACTTAGCTCCGGCCGACTCTGCTGTTGTAGTACCTACTGTTAAGCTGGTTTCCCCACCTGAGGGAACATGGCCTGTAATACACACCAACCCTCTACTGACAATACTAACCACTGGAGCTAGATGTAAGTGTCCTGGCTTCAGGCTTCCATATCCCTTCCACCAGAGGCAGAGTAAGAGACTTCAAGCCATGCCTCAACTCCACCACCATAACCACCTACTCACTATCACCACCACCTGCAGGGAGCGCCTTTGCTAGGTGCATGGACCTCCACCTGCACATTCATCACCACCACCTGTGCCATCACCATTACTACCATCATCTGGGTGTCCAACCCAAATCCAGACACTCAGGATAGCCTCCACTCAGGCCCTTGTTAATGCGGTTACTGCCGCATTACCATCACCTCTACTAACCACCAACTACCTACTACTACCACCGATCTCGTATACATACCACCACTGTTAACGTAAGATGATATTCCCGATGTCGTAGAGCGCCGACCTGCAAAGGCTGAGTGTTTTTGTCCACCCTAAGCTTCAAGTATTGAGGTCAGGGGAGGTTCTACTGTCTATACCTACAGGAGGATCAGGGATAGATATATGGGTTTGCCACACCAGTAGATGCTGAAGCGAACACATGAGATGAGTGAGGTTGGGTATAGGTAATAGGATACTTGGTGTGACGGTAAGAGTCAGTTTCCTGAAGATAGCATCCCAATGACCATGGAAGAGTGTCATACTAGGGTCACAGAGCTTGTTGACTCCATGAGCATGATACACATGACTTATATGCTCTACTAGAGGATGCCAATAGTAGGAACTCGCAATCACAGCGAGTCACTAGGACTCGCCTGGTACGACTTATCTTTTGGGGGATAAGATGAATCTCCAGGAGACAGTCATGATTATAGAGTATGAGCCAATGCTTCCCGAGCGGCTTGGGGCTCACTCGCTAGTGATTTGAGACAGATCAGTTCATCATAGCATCAAGACCCCCCGAGATCATGTGTAATGCACACAAGACCCAGATCATAGGCACAGTCAGACACAACAACAAGCTGCAGGTTACACTTATTCAGAACATAGCACCAGTACATGAGACCTCGCTCAACCTGAAAGATGGCAGCAGTGGCTGAGATGTGCAGAGCATCGAGAGACAAACAGTAGACGACGGTGACATATGGTAGAGATTCTCCGAGTAATGAAGAGACAATAGATGATAGCATGGGTTGACAAGCATGCCGAGGTAGTTAGTCACTGCGAGAGCAGCGTCTGAGAGCTAGACAGCCAGCCCATATACTAGGGTGTTCCAGATCACAGGATGCTTCTAGGGATAGCTGATAGATCACATCGAAGTGGTTTATGTCCATTTTATTTTGCCATAGACAGTTGTTTAGGCATGTTAATATTAGGGGTTCTCCCCGATAGCATAGCCTTAGATCTTTAGTGTATTGTATTTATGTGTAACCAAAACTTTATTTCATGTAAAATTTCAAGTTAGATGAAATAGATGAGTTATGTCGTACATATACTTCTCTTTGTGTTGTTGTCTCATCTATAAATTATTGTATATCTTTATGACCTCACGTTTTGTCTCTTGTGATTCAGACGAATCATGGCACATGTGACAAGACGAGGAACGAATACCCCTCCTAACAACACCAACCCAAAAAACATGACCCTATAATCTGTTCAAGCTATGATTGATCAAGCTCTTCAGCGAAATTCCACCAATGGAGATGGAAGCCACAGTTCACACGGGGATAACCGAAGGAATGTGCAAACTGCGCGCCCTTGTTTCTACGCTGACTTCATGAAATGTAAACCTTTGAATTTCCAAGGAACTGAAGGCGTGGTCGGTTTAACCGGACGGATTGAAAAGATTGATATCAGTCTTCAATATCATTGTTGATGCTATTAAAAATTATGTTAGTTGCCACCTGCACTTTTGTTAGGGCTTCTTTGACTTGGCGTGAGAAAGATCAGATAAGAGCTGAGGTCCTGAATCATACTTAATGAGACTATGGGAAGTACTCACGAAGAAAACTGACATACAATTATTGTCCGCAGGTGTGAATCAAGAAACTAGAAATCGAGAGTTGTGGAACCTAAAGGGTCAAAGGGAACGATGTCCAACATACACTGAACGTTTTCCAAGAGCTAACCCTGATAATATGACCAAATTGTGTTGCTAATGAAACTAAGAAAAATGACAAAGTACTTCAGTGGACTCCCTGATAACATTTATGGACGTGTCAAGTCTTCCAGACCCAAGACGTTGGATGAGACTATTGAGTTGGCCAACGACTTTATGGATCAGAAACTCCGCACCTATGCGGAAAGGCAGACTGACACAAAGGAAGCTGATGATTCATTCCAGAAACACCCTGCCCATCGAACATACAACCCATCAAGAGACAGAATGTCACCAAGGCTCTTATAATAATGGGGACGAGTGAAAAGAACCTATTGTTGATCTTTGCCCAAGTTCACCAAGTGCCATTTCCATCACAATGGCCCGTGTACTCAAAAGTGCCACAAATGTAACAAGGTAGGGCACTTTGCCCGCGACTACAGAAGTTCTGGCAACACAAATGTTGCTAATACAAAGAAGGGGAATGGGGAAAATCCCAAAGGGGACAGGTTGTTTTGAGTGGAGGGAGCTTACAGGACATTTCAAGAGAGATTGACCCAAGTTTAAAAGAATAAGGATGGGGGAATGAGGACTGCACAAGGCTGGTTTATTTTTGAATGCCTTTGGAAATATGCAAGAAGAAGGGAAATGCCATCAATTGTGACCCGAACTCTAATGTCGTCATGAGTATGTTCCTCTAAACAACCGCTATGGCTCATCTATCTTATTGACATTCAGGTGCCGATAGGACTTTATATCTTCTGCGTTCTAGTTCCCTGATTGACATCTGCCCTCCAAACCCATTAGTGAATAGTTACGATGTGTAATTAGCTGATTGGGTAAAGAAAGTCGGGGTTAGACACTATTATGCGGGGTTACCCTTTAAATTTCATTAAACCACCGTTCACTTAGACCCTAATGCACGTAGAACTGGATAGTTTCGACGTTATAATCGCATGTGATTGGTTTAATTATGTGTCACGCCGTGATCGTCGTGTGATGAGAAACTTGTTCGGATGTACTAAGGGAATGAAACCTTGATTTAATCGTGGTATACAAAAAGTAACGAACTGAAGCGAATCTGTTAACATTATCTCATGTTCAAAGGCTCAAGAGTACATGGCAAAAGGATGTCAGATCTTTTTGGCACAGATATCCGCCAAGAAAGAGGAGGACAAGTCGAAAGGAAAGCAACTTAAGGGTGTACCAATCATCCGAGACTTCCCCCGAAGTGTTTCCCAAGGATTTTCCAGGTCTTCCTCCAACTCGACCAGTGGAATTCCAGATCGACTTAATTCCAGGAGCTGCAACCCAAGCTCGAGGCAACATTGTATCGATTGAGGCTCCGTCCTGAAATGCAAGGAATTAATCAAAACAATTGCAAGAGTCTTTCTAACAAAGGTTTCCATAAAGACCAAGTTCTCACCTTGGGAGGTAGCCCGTGGTCTTGTTCGCGTTCAAAAAAAGGATTGGTACAATCAGATGTGCATATGACTACCGTGAGTTAAATAAAGCTGACAGTAAAGAATCGATCGCACTCCTAGAGCTGCGACTAATTATTTGAACACTCGCAAGGAACCAACTTACTCCAAGGAATAGACTTGAGAGATCGGGTTATCACAAGCTTAGGATAGGAGTGTTCTATAAATTTACGAAGAACAAGAACGTCTCAAAGTACCAATTCCAAACTCGGTATGGTCATTACGAGTTTTAGGGTTATGCATTCCGGCTAACACAATGCACCTGCGGTATTTCAATGGACCTCATAAATCAAGTGGCAACCCTACTTGGATTAGTTCGTAAATCGTCTTCAATGATGACATACTAATTATTCAAAGGACAATAAAGAGCTCGAGAGAACATCTAAGGCATATTGTGAATATGCTTAAGAATGAGAAATATAAGCCAAGTTCAAATTGGGAATTTCGGATTCCGAAGGTACAGAATTATCTCTGGTCACGGTCATTCGTATCAAAGAGCCATTCACTGGATCCATCCAAGGATAGTAACTATCCAAGATTAGGCATGCTCCTTAAGGACCCCGACCGAGATCCGACCAATTTTTTTAGGTTCTTTGATGTTTATCTATCGAAGGTTCGCATTAAGGTGAAAAAAAATTTCAAGAGTGTGCTAAAGTTAAAAGCTAAGCGTCACTCAGAAGGAGTCAAGTTCGAATTTGGGGTGAAAACGGATGGAAAACGCTTTTCAGTTAATAAAGCAGAAGTTATGCAGTGTGCCAATTAAGGCTTAACCTGAAGGGAAGCTGAAGATTGCCAATGCATCATCGACAACTAAAAATTCACAAGGAATACTACACCCACTCATTGAATTAGAACTATGGATTCGTAGTGTTTCTCGTACAAGATATGGAGACATCTAATCTATATGGAACTAAATGTAACCTGTAACACCGACCATACAAGCCTAGCAACACATACCTTGACCAAAAGGAAGCTATAACATGAGGCAACGCCCTTGTAGGCTAGAATTTAGCTAAGTGAATTACAATGTGACATCTATAATCACCCGTAGGAATTGCGAACGTAGTGCCGATGCATTGAGCCCCTTAAGGAACGAATTGAGCATGTGGTGTTCTAGCCTGTATTTAATGACTATAGCATGGAGATATTCCCAAATGAATACTAGAAGCTCAGATCAAAGCCCTAAAACCAAAGAATCTTGAGAATGAAGATGTAGGCGGTATGATTAGAAAGGATATACCAAGGAAATTGGGAACCACGCGGCCGATCGGAAGTATTTATTTAAACAGAAGAGTTGTTAACCTTGCCAGGCGACTTAAGATCCGTAATTTATGACTAATCCAACACGATCAAAATATTTCAAAACCATCCCCGTTTCCAAAAAGATATACCACGACATGAAGAAGCTATATAGAGTGGCCCCAATATGAAAGCCAACATCGCCATATATGTAGCAAGTGCTTGACATGTGCGATAGTGTCCAGCGAACATCAAGGCCATCGGGATTGTTAAGTACAACAGCCATACCCGAGTCGGTGAACGTGGGATAATATCATGATGGATTTGATCACCAAGCTTCCCTAAGTCGTCACTAGGTTTTGAAACCAATTGGGTGATTTGTAGACCGACCTCAAATCTGCTACACGTCCTTGCAATAAGGGAAAATGAACCATTTGACAAGTTGGAAAGGGTTGTACCTGAACAGGATAGATAGCAAGAGCACGGAATACCCATTTCAAACATCTGTGATCAATGATGGGAAGTTTCCCATCAAACTTCTGAAAATCATTTCCAGAAAGCTTGGGTACAGTACTGATTATGAGCACCCAGTATTCATCCGAAACTGACGGACAGAGCGAGAGCGATGTCAAACTCTTCGAGACATACTACGTCAAACGTGGAATCCAATTGAAAAGGCTAGGTAAAGTATTTGCCATTACCGAATTTTCATATAACAACCATTATCAACCAAGCATAAAGGCCGACACCTTATGAGGCACTTTATGGTCGAAAATGTCGATCACCTGTGTGGGTGGGGCCAAGTTGATAGAGCTCACTGACTGGCACCCGGAAATGATCCAATAAACACAGAAAGATCGTCCTGATCAAGCAGAGAATTCAAGCTGCTCAGGATCGAAAAAAGAGCTACGCTGATTGTAGAAGCGAAAGAGCCGATGTGAGTTCACAGTTGGGTGATAGGGATATGCTCAAGGTCACACCTTGGAAAAGGGTTGTACGATTCAGTATCCTGCGGACAAGTTGAACCCAAGATATGTCAGAACCTTTCAAAGGTGTTAAGCCAAAGTTGGAGTCTTGCCTACAAGCTGGAACTTCCACAAGAGTTGAGCAGGTGTTCATCCACACTTTCACAGTCCTAATCTGAAGAAATGTTACGCTGACGAACCATTAGTCATGCCGTTGGAAGGAATTCACGTTGACGATAAGCTCCAGTTAGTGGAAGAGCCCGTTGAAATCATGGAACGGGAGATCAAACAATGTAAACGAGAATGCCGGATACTATTGGGTTTAAGGTCCACTGGAACTCTAGAGCATGGTCCTGAGTTCACCTGTGAACGTGAAGATTCGTTCAACAGAAATACCCACAACTTTTTTTTTTCCCCCCACACACCGAGCATCGTCATCCACTACTAGTCTTAAGCTTGAGGACAAAGCACTTTTAACTGAGTTGAGAACGATAACAGTTCTCAGTTTTCAATGTCGATTTATTGCGGACTCCTATTTTTTCATCCACTATCTTATTTTGATCCGAAGACGCGGTTTACTTGTAATTTAACTTAACTAAATCTGCGAAGGGACTAGAGAATAATCATTTAACTAAACGCTTACAACCAAATGAAAATTAAGGTTACGCTAACAAGTTTTATAAAATATTATAGGAAGATAATTATTAACCAAAGCATATTTTATTTTTATTGGTCAGCAGTAGGGTCAGTATCGGTTTCGCATACAATACATTTAAACACACCCTGGAAATACCTAGAATACCTAGACTCATGAACAAATTACCCACATTTAAACTTAAACAAAATAATTAAGTATAGTTTTTTGTGGATTAACAAACCCAAGGTAGGAGCCGAGAAGTGGTCAGAGTGAAACACGATTTATCCCATGTGCTAAAATAACTAGAAAGAAGTCTCTCCAATTGAATACCCTAAGAACATTGAACATCAAGGTTTAATTATAGAGATGAGTAACTTATTTCTCCCCTAACCTATTACACATTGGATAAAAACCACTTTGGATCCTCTTTTTCCTTTGATACCCGCGACACATACATAGTACACAAACTAAAATCTTAGCTAAAATCTTAGTAAATCTAGTACCTATATCATGATAATTAAGGAATGAACTAGAAGAATAACCAAACCATGCGAATTAAGTAAGATATACCATGAAACCACTAACCTTAGGCACAGTTTATAGTTTTGGATTAGGACTAGGAAAGCGCTACTAGTTTCACAATGCCATATATATACACACTCTCATTGAACACTTTAAGACAATCTTGAAAACTTATAAACACACAAACACACAACAACAAACCATATTATCTCCCTCATGTCTCGGTCATAAGACTCAAACAAATAATCCTCAACTATCTCATATCAAACCTACAATATAGCATGAGGGTTTTTCATAACAAGTAAATAATTTGAATTGATCTTGAGCTAAGAAAGGTCTAAATGTGTATTTTTAGGTTTTGTACGACCTAGAAACTACTTCAAGGCCTTTGTTGTTTCTTGCTTCTTGGCTTCTATTCTGAGCTTAGGGACTTTAAATCTCGTAGACCTTCTTGATCTGTAGTATAGAATTCCATGAGTGATTAAAGTGATTTTTTTGAGGTGTGTTAAAAGGTGTGGAATTTAGCTAATTTATAGGTTGTAATAACCCTCGTGCCAAGTTTATAATGTCTATAAAGTTTATGAGCTATAGGCATTGAATGATCAATGAGCGCAAGTAGATGAGTAATCATGGGCTGAGGGAGTGTTAGCTTAGGTAGAGGCAGTGATCGGTGTTGGAGTGGGTGTTTGGAGGTCACGGATAACAAGGGTTGACAAGGTGGTGATGTAGCTATGCTTGTGTGCTAAGATTTGAAAGGGAGGTAACTTGTAAGACTACTTATGGCTACTATAGGTGGATGTCATATATGTGGCTTGATGGGTGCTTGGATTTAAAAAAAATGGTATAAATGGAGTAAAAATGGGTTATCAGGTTTGGTTTAGTGGTTTGGTTTATAGGGTTTTGCGACATTTAAATGATTAGGGTTAGGGTTTAGGATATGATAAAGGTTTTAGGATAAGTGTTAGTGAATATAGATAAGGCTTAGGATTAAGGTTTAGGGCTTAGTTGTTATAGGTTATCAAGGGGTTTATAGTTTTTTGGATTGAAAGTGAAATTAGGGTTTAGGGGTTTTTAGATTAGGTTTAGAATGATTTTTAAGGATTATGTTTAGGGTTAGAAGTCATGCATTAAATTGCTTGTACATTAATTTAAAGTGGGAGGTATGAAAACCAAAGTGAGTTAGGAGGTAAAATGACACTAGTTGACTTTCATTGTATTAATGACCTTAATACATTGATCTTTAGTAAAGTTATACATGTATTGGAGGAAAATAAAATTCAAATGTTGTGCTATGATACTTGTACACATACTTTAAAGGCTTGTACATTCATTTTATATGTATACATGAACATATAATTTTAGGGTTTTGATATAAAACGTAGACAGTGTTAATGCTTGTTTTGATATAACGTTTTAAAAAGTACGTTAAATGGATAATGTACTTGGTAAAAATGATATTAAAATATAGACTTGACATATTAATATGTTTACATGATATAAATATAGATATACATGGCATTGATAGAGGTTGCGTGAGCTCGTTTACTTTAGAAATGTAAACTAGGTTACATAATGGAATGGAATAAAAACAAAAAATATTCCCGTGAAAAAGGTTGTACTTAATATAGTAAGTAGATATTACATTAATGAAAATACTAGAATATTACGGGTTGTTATAGTCCCCCAACCTTACAGAAATCTTGTCCCGAGATTTAGTTGAGTGATGGAGTGATGGTTTGGAAATTGAAGCCCTTAGTTTTTGTTGTCCCTGGTCAGATGACCCACTTTGTTGCTAGTCTGACACTTGACAGTGCAAACTCCTGTGTGATGCAGGGTGCATCTTTTACACAAAGGAAGGTTTCCATGGTACCTTTTATTTTCAATATACCTTTTGTTCTCAGTTGGGGTGGCAGCATAAGTTCTGATAGTTTCTTGCCTTCTATTCTGCTGTTGGTGGTAATCATTATTACGGTTGTGATTGTTGTGGTTATTTTGATAGTTGTCGTTGTTGTGATTGTTGGAGTGGTTATTGTTGTTGCGATCATTAGGGTAGTTGTTGTTGTCGGTGGTGTTTCTTCTATCCTCAAACTTTCGTTTGTGATCATTAGTTTCTTGGGCATAATTGTGTTTTATTACCTGCTCCATCAACCTCTAGGTTATGGTAATGGCTTCCTCCAGAGTTTGAGGTTTTGAAGCAGTAACATTTCCTTCAATACTTCTGGGTAATCCCCCGATAAAGACTTCCATAAGCTTCTCGGTGTTTGGTACCATGTTTGGGCATAAGACTGCTAATTCCTGGAATCTTCTAACGTAAGTTTTGAGATCATTTCCTTTCACAGCCAAGTTGTAAAATTCGTCTTCCATTTTCTTGACTTCAGTTCGAGGGCAATACTTATTGGTCAAGAGCCTTTTCAATTCGGTCCAGGTGATCCTGTTGGCTTGTTCTATCCCAATAGGTTGGGCGTATGCATTCCACCAGGACAAGGCGTCATCGGTTAGAGTACCAGTAGCAAATGTCACTCTGTCTTCCTCGACACACTTGCTACGAGAAAATACCGATTCAGTACGTTCAAACCAGCGGATGAGGCCAACAGCTCCTTCCGTACCATTGAAATAGGAAGGTTGACAACTCATAAACCCTTTGTAGTTACTTATTACATTCCTATTGGTATTTGCCATGGTAGCAGCTTGTGCTTCCAGAGCTGCAGCAATACCATCAGCAATCAGTTGCCGGATGGCAGCCTGAGTCATAGTTGGTGTTTCAGATGTTGATGTTCTCTTGGGAGGCATCTATTAATATATACAAGACAACATAGAATAAGAACCCATAAAATGATATAGTCATATCACAAGTTAAGGTATGAAAATTCTCATTATAATACAAAGACTTGTGATCATTCTTTGATATTACATTGCAGGATATAACGAAATTTTTTAGAATTTAAGACTTCCAGAGATAGATACAGAGATAATGGAGTGAGTGATCCAATAGGAGGCTTAGTGTTTCTAGGTACAAAGGTTTGAGAAAATCGGATGGTAAGAGAATCATAGTAATCCCTGATAAAGAAGTCATCATACTACAGAATATAGGATAGATAATTTCGACATACACAATTGGTATTATGAAACAACGAGGTATAACGAAATCACCACTGTATAAATAACTTGTCTATATAATTTACATAGCAAAATTTGACAAGTGTCATTATTCGTACATCTAATGGTTGGATTCTAGAAAGATCTAATCTGGCGGTTCTTCCTTGTTGTTTTTGAGTTTGTAGGTGACATCCTGAATATCTTCCTGATCTGCTTGGTGATGAGTTTGGATTTCCTCAATGATTATTTCTAGAGATGAACATTATAACAAAGTATGTGACTCATCAGGTTCCTCGGGGACTGGTTCACTTTTTAGTGGTCGTAGTATGATCCATAATAAGTTATCTAGCTCTACAAAGATAGACTCATCAAAGGGATAGTCTGGTGAAGTCGGGGTATGGTTAAAAACATTTGTAGAGGAAAAAGCATCCTCCACATCGTGATTAGAAGGGATAGAAGGGTGGGTGTACGAAGATATGACTATATAACAACCCAGCAGAAATAACATAAGTTATTTATATAATAGTATAATAGTAGTGTATTATTTGTTACGCAAATTTCTTACATACACGACTTGGGGGGAAATGGAGTGGCACAGAGGAACATTGATGGCAAAAGAAAAGTATTTTATAGTTAAGGTTTAACCCGTTTCTCTATAATCGTGATCTCTGATAACCACTCTGTAACAACCCCCCCCAGTTTTATAGAAATATAGCAGCGAAGGCTAATCTAAGGTATTACTTTCATGAATCACAGACACGAATCATAGAAAACGACTCTAAAGAGACGTTTTTAAAAGATACATTTATCATTCATTTAAAAATCATAGTTTTTACAAAGCAGTCCCAAAATCTAGAAACATAAAAATGTGAATTGATAACATTTTTAAGCCATCGTCAAGTCCATGCCACTCAGGTCATAAGTGACACATTTACCTGAGAAAACATGGCTAAACTACAACACAAAGTTGAGTGAAATTCATAGTTTATGATAAATAAGTTGAATGCAAGTTCAATAGTGGATACCATTGTTATACGCCCATAGTATGTAATAAATTGCAATCAGGGACAATTATCAAGAAAATAGTATATTGTCCTATGTTCATGAATCACATATTTAAACTCAGATAAAATTGGGAGCTTCTACCTAGAGACAATACTGGGCGCGATTCCAAAAGAGATACTAGGAGCTACGATCTAAATAGATAGTTGGGTGAGATATTACCCAAAGAGAAATTGTGGTAAAGATACTACCCAAAAAAAAAAAAAAAGAATATTGGGAGATATTACCCAAAGAGAAATTGGGAGTCATTACCCGATGACTTACTATTAGTTACTACCCTAAGAATACTTCATTACTTAGGCAATAATATATAGGATAGCAATATAGATTTAGAAACACCTGTATTCAAAGTTATATAACATGAATTCCTTCAGGATTTAGAAAAAACAAGGTAAAACTAGAATTATAATCTCATGTATCAGATAGATGTAGAGTTGGAGAAAATATAGTTAATAGCATGTACTCCTCACGGTTTATAAGAAATATTCAAAAGGTTCAAAAGTTGAAGGCTATGAAGAATCACCATAACAGTATGGGAAAATCTGATTGATGGCAAAGTAATTTTAAATGAAAAGTAACTGCTTCGTCCCACACACAACCTGGGGTAATAAATCGAAACATAGTGTGAATTGTATATTTTTATTCATAATGTAATTATCATTTTGAATGAAATATTAGGAAATATTGTATCGCTGTTTCGGGCGCCATCATAATATAGAGGTTCATCATAAACTTTGAGGACTAGGGCACTTTAAATCATAACCCGAACAACTCAGTTAGAACGTAATACCAAAGATGAAAACCCTTAATATGAGGGCTCCCTATATTGTGGTACAATAAAGAATTCGGGACATGGATTTATATAAAAGCACATCGATGATTAAATTTGTATAATAGTTATAACATAAACGGTTTTAGCGTTTTGGCTCCATAACTGGAAATGAAGTAAAGCACTGTAAGCGTTAATTAAAGTTAATGTCTTATAAGGTCTTATAAGGTTTTGAACACAGTTCTACACTTTTTCAAAATGTTACATTTTAGACCCTTAAGAATGAAAAATGGCAAAATATACCCTTAGAGTTTTCACTTTTACAAGTTTGGTCCTTCTAGTTTAAAAGATGTACAAAGTAAACCTTGTATTTTAGAAAGTGACATAATAGACCCCTATAGTTTTAACTTTGATAAAATGACATTTTCAGTGCCTTTAGTTATAAGTTTCAGAAAGTTACGATATATACCCTTTTGCATGAAAATGTATCATTTTTAGTCCAAAATCCATAATAGTGATATTTTTCAATATGAAAAGTAATTTACAGGTTATAGCTGATTAATATAAGCTAAAATATGAAGGTTTAACGTAACAAAAGTTCAAAATAACAATTCGTTAAGATAGAAATCAAAACGGGTCGAATTTGGGTTTTACAATGAAAACGCGCGGGTTTTAAGTTTAAATTATTTCAAGACTTAATAAAGTACTTATTATAATGTTAGATAAGCTTATTATGATAGATTATAACAATAGTTTACAAGTTTAGCTTATAGATTAAGCAAAAACATAAAATTAGGGTTTCATGAACTTGGTTTGGATCAAAAAGGTAAAACACATATGTTTTTGAGTTCAAAGCTTTTAACAATAGTTTAAGCATGATCATATGAACATTTCAAGGGTATGAAAACAGAATGTGAGCTTATGGAACCTAGTTTTGAGCTTATAGCTTAGAAACGGGTCGAAATCGGGACTTTTAGCTTCGTACGTCTAGAATAACATCTCCAAGGCTTCAAGACTTGGTTTCTTTGTTTCACTTCTGATCTTGGGACTTCTATTGATCTTCTATTGCTGCTATGGAAGTGTTAGAATTCCATTTCTGGGTAAGAAAGGAGTTGTGGGGGATGATTTGAATGTATGGTGTGGTTCAACTATTTATAGGGTGAAAACACCCTTGGTGCCCAAGTTTTCTTAGGGATTAAGTGTTATAAGTTGTAATATGGTGACACATGGATCCTAGGAATGAGTATTGAGGTCTAGGTTAGTAGTTATGAAGTGTTGGAATAGAGGATGTGGATCATCCTTGTGGTGCCGCGACTAATGTGGCACAAAAAGAGGAGATGTAGCTCATTTGTGGCCATGAAAATGAATCAAGGTGCTTTTGTGCTGCTTAGGAAGGAAGTAGGTGCATCATAGAGGTGCTTGTTTACATGGTTGAGTTTTAAAATGGGTCAATACAAGTAAAAAGATGTCGCGGGTCAAATTTGGATTCAATTAGGGTTTTCTTGCTTAGATTTCATGTACATTAGAGATATAAGGGTGGATTAAAAATTGTATGGTTTGTATTAAGAGTTAGAACATAATTTGGATTCGTTTTAATTTTCATGTGTAATGGAGTAATAAGGATATAATATGGAATGTAATGTTGTATATTATGTATTTACAACTTATCTGATTAATGGTTTAGGTTTAAAACGGATAAAAACTAAGAAACGGGTCTCGGTTAAGAAACTAGCTCGGTTTAGGGTTTCTAGGCTTGACTCATGAAATTTATGAAATTGAAATCAGAATATGGAGTGTAAATGAAGTATATGACTTATTGTAACTTGTACTAATAGATTCTATTACAATTTTCTTAGTGAAAACGAAGGTTTTAAACGGACTATTTTGAATCATCGTGCATTAATGAATTGGAATGATAACTTTACAGGACTTTGACCTTATTTGAAGGAGTGGAGAAACGTTTTATTCAATTAGATTGTGATATACTTGTACATGAACTTTGATTACTTGAACATTTATCTTGGATGTTTACATTACCCAAAATTAGGGTTTAGGCATAAACGTTAACGGTTAAAGCTCATTTGGTATTAACGTCGTGAAAACTACGTTAAATAGATAACGTATATGATAAAATAGATAATAGAATCATTTGAATTGACATGTTATGATGTTTGATTGATGTAAAATAGATAGATTGGGCATAGTAGGTTAAGTGGGAAATTTACTAGTTTCGTGAGGGTTGTGCGTCTGCGATGAGCTCGTTTTACTTTAGAAATGTAAATTGTGTTACGTAATGGAATGAAATGAAACGAAATTTTATTCTCATGAAAAAGTAGTACTTAATATAATAAGTAGATATTACATTGATGAAATACTAGAAAATTACGGGTTGCTATACTTTGCTTGCCTATTTTCTCGCTTGCTAAATGTTGTAGTCTTGAGTGCCATAAAAACTAGGAATTGCTACAAAATAGCTACAAACAGTCCATCTTTTTACCATTTCCTAAAACAAAACAAAAACTTATACTTTTTGGACTTTCCAGGTGGCGGCCCCCATAAATCAAATGGGCGGTCCCCCTTAAAATTAAAGGGGTCATCCATGTAATTAAGGGGACCGGCCACCTGAAGCACGAACTTTACTTTTTTTATGCTTTTTGCCCCTTTTTCTCCTAGACCAAGCTGTACTTTCCCAATTCTTACCAACATTCCTTGGATTTGTATTCTAACAATGTTCATCCATCTATAATTACATCATCTTCCTAGTATAAATAAACCCTCATCCCCAATACATTCACCACATTAGACTTGTCCTCTCTAATATCTTCCCCTCACAAACCTTTACCCAAACCTTCAAGGGTTGCCAAAATGTCAGTGAGACCCACATGGAGGAAGAAGTTGAACCATTGTAACTCTTCCAGTGAGGTTGATGTTAACTTACCAACACCAATGCCGAAACCACTGACGACATCAAATAACGTCTATTTTATAGCATCATTTGTCCCACGATATTTACCCATTTTGTATAATTATTGCAAAGAATTATTACTTAATCGTTTATATTTAAGAATTACAGTAATTATGGAGTAATTGGTGAAATTTTGCAAAAGACGCGCATTCTGGAGCTTAAATGAAGATATTTTAAAGATTACTATTCTGAAGACCAATATGCCATATCCATCAAGAAGATACGGCGTATTTGTGCCGGCACTCACCAAAGACCACAGAAGATCAAAGACCAATACGCAGTATCTAGAGAAGCTCAATACACCGTATTCAAGATGTGGAATCAATATAATATTCTAGAAGATATCAAACGTTGTCCCTACTCTAAGAAATCCCTAATACACCATATCCAACCCATTGGATACACCATATTTGTTGATCCCAATGAACAGATCTTAAACTCCTTAGCTTGATGTAAGGTTTAGTATCCTTGGATAAATCCAAAGGCACTAAGACTGAAACTTTGAGTGTATGATATAAACTATGCAGAATCTAGTTTATAACACTAAGAAGAATAACAGTAAGATATGTTTGACACAAATATAACTAAAACAATAAGCTCTAATATATTAATATGAACACTCTTTGATAGTGTTAGGGTTTACAACCTTGAAGCTATGAAAACTGTGAAAGACTGATATATAAAACCATAACCTAGGATATCCTTTTATACACCAAGGAGTCATTTACAAGATAACTACAAATCTTCTAAACTTCTAAAAGATATCAACATATCTTCTAATTATATAAGATATACACATAATAAGTCCATACATATCACAAAAGGCTTTTAACTCTTCATCGATCTAATCTTCATGCATCAGTATTAACTTTTCTTCAGCAGTATTAAGTTAGTACTAGCAGTACTAACTTTTACTCTAGCAGTACTAACCAGTTAGTACTGGTAGTTATAATTTGAACAGTACAAAACTTCTTAAGCTTGACAGTACTAAGTTGAACCAAGAGTATAAACTTTGTAGAAGCCCTGAATTCTCAACAATCCTCCCCTAAACTTGTGATTTACCTCCAAATCATCAAGTTTATTGAATTAAACCTTTTTGAGAGGATTCTTCAAAACACTCTTCTACTTTTCAATCTGTGATGTTATAAACCTAAGAAGCTTAAATGCCATTTCACTTTCATTATCAACCTCTAGCTTTCCACTCAACATTCTTGAAAGCATCTCTTGAGTAAGAGGATATGTCTTCTCTTCTAGCATGTGAATAGCAATACCAGTATTCATTAGCAATACATGAACTCCACAAGAATCAAATAATCTCCAGCTTATCAATGTGTAATCCTGTTGAGATTTCTAGATTTCATCATCTTTACTTGGTTCAAACATAGTAATGAGATCTCCCCAAAGTAATTTGTCATATCCTTATAGGCTTGCAGTCTCAAACCTTTCTTTAACCAGCCTATATAAATCTAACACATCCTGCCTATCAAAATCATCAAGCATCTCTGTAAATATCTTGTAAGATTTAGTACTTCCATTAGCTTTGATGATCTCATAATACACCTTGTCTTCTGATAGAACATGTCTCTTCTAATCAACTATTGGATACTTTGTAGCTAATGATTCAACACTTACAGCTACATTATCTCCTGAAATTATATCCAAATGAGCTCTAAGCTCTTCTTTCTTAGCATCATCCTCCATCTTTTGTCTTTTAGCACTTTCTTTACTTTGGTTTTCACCTGTTCTTTTCCTAGCAAGTGTTTGTATGTTTTGTCAAAGAGCTTCTGAATTTCTTTATAACTCTTTCCTTTTAGCTGACTGTGTTTGTATCCACCCATATTCCTCAGGTATGTACACATTCTATTCATTATCTGAGATTTGGTAGGTGGTTTACTCCTTTGTTCTGCTGCTCTCTGTGCTGCAAAGAACCTTTTCCTTTCTGCTATCATCTCCACTAACAGTCTTGATTTTCTTAAATGGAGTATAGTTCTTGTTCCTTAGCTTAGACTCTTGCAGCTAATTTCTCATCAGCTTCAATCATGGCTTGAATGTTATCCGTTTCTTCATAGATAGCTGCTCTGCTAGCTTCTTCTTGTGCATCTCTTTCTTTTTGCAGTCTTTCAAATTCAGACAGCACGAGAGAGGACTACTCATAAAGCGAGCTCGAGGGGCGAGCGCAGAGAGTCTTGATTTTTCTTTCGCGTTCGTATAGAAATTAGTTGGGGTACGAGAGTAGACGCTTGACTAAATCCAAACCTAACCACTCACACCTAGAGCGCTCAGCGACAGTGTCACACTCTCCCATTGAACATTCTATAAGCTACATAATAAATAAAATAATTCAACACCGACGCTTCCAATTGCGCACACACACACACACACACACACAATCATCAACCAACATTAAAATATCAGATAAACATGAAGCTCACCGCAAGGTCTCATATAAAAATAAAATACACACTAAAACTATACGTCACGGCGTAAGTGCGGGACACACACACACACACGAGCATTGGTATTATACCATTAACAATAATCTATATACAATCAGATCTAAACAATATATAAGCATAAACTCTAATAAATATCAAAAAAACATAATCTCTTATGTGTACGACGTGTATGAGTGTATGGATTGGTTCTGTACATCTCAGGTTTATTCACATGCGACTAAGAATCTCACATCCATTTTAAAGGATCATGCATATACCTTTGAAGCTTCCATAGAATATCATCATCATCTGGTTCAAACAACCTCTTCAACTCTACCCAAAGTTCTCTTTCTTTATCTTCAGTAGGTTCTGTTGAGTTGAATCTTTCATGAACTAGACTCCATAGTTTGACTAGATCATCCCTGTCAAAATTCTTTAGCATATCTTCAAAGATCTGATATACCTCTGTGTGATTACCTACTCTGATGATCTTCCAATACATTCTTGAGTCTTCAGTGTAAACTTCCCAGTCAATGATTGGGTATTTGGTTTGTAGGGCTTCAACATTCATCCCTTCTTCTGGAACTATGATCATTAGCTGTTGTAGTTGTTCTTGAGACAGTTCATCTTTTGATTCTTCAGCTGGTTCTGAGCCTTCTCCTATCTTTTGTCTCTTTGAACTTTCTTGATTAAGTTCTTGTTCAGCATCTCTCTTTGAGCTTCCAGCTACAACTTTAGGAACTGTATCATCACTCTCCATTGGAGTAAAAGTATTTACCCTCTTCATTGTGGTCTCAAATAACTCTTTGATCTCATCAAAGGAAAGTTTCTTCAATTGTTGTAGAGTGTGACTTCCCATATGCTTGATATAATTACACATGTAAGTCCTTTGTTGAGCTTGAGTCATGGGCTTGTTCCTTCTTTGTTCAGCTCTTTGTTGGGCAAATTTTCTCTTTCTTTCATTTATAAGCTCTACAAGTAATCTTGCCTTGTCAGCTTCAGAGTATCTTTCTCTTTCTTGTGCTTGTAACTTGTGTGCTAACTCTTCATCAGCTTCAATTTGAGCTTGTATGTTATCCCATTCTTTAGCATTAAAAGTGTTAACTTCTTCATGAACTCTAGATGGAGCACTGATGGGTGTGTGATGGGACTCAACTAGGATTGTTGATCCTTCACCTTGTAAAATTTGACCCTGAACAAGCATTGTTTGAAACAATGGAGTGTCCTAGTATATACCTTGGAACTCTTTTCATATTGCTAAATAGTTTTTGTGTAAGGGTAGGAGCAATGTCACATCTTTTATGAGGTAGAAGTAATCTCTTGTGCTTGTTCAAAAAGATTTGTATAAATCTTGGATACATTAAAAATTTTGTCTTACTATCCAAGTTTTTCATCATGGCTTCAAAAATCAATTTGAAAAAATTAAAGGTTCTGTTTGTGGCCAAGCAAATGATAGCAGTTGCTATATTGCTACTAAATTGTTCCCAAGCAGTTTTCTTAGAACTTAAGCAGTGAAGGATGGTATGAATCAAAAATTTCCACTAAGGGGAAAAGTATCCTTTTTGAAAAGTTAAGTTATCATAATTGGACTCATACTTTGATCAAAATTTTTTAAAGTAGGCAAAGTACTAATACAATCAGAATCTTCTAACTTGGGATGTCTTCTAATAGATGCCTCAGAAACAACCTTAACTTTCCCATCTATTATAGCAATGATTTCCATGTCTCCATTCTCAAGTGTGCTTGCAGAAGCAGTTTGCCAAAACTGTACTATGAGCGAGACATAGATAGTTGGACTTTTAGTGAGGGCATACCTAATGTGACTTGCACTGAGAAAATCAATTATCTGATGAAATCCTTCACTTCCTTCTGACTTTTGTAAGTAGGCAACCATGTTGTGCTTGTCGCAGAAATCCAAATTAACCATTTAATGAAGAGAAGTTAGATTATGGTTATGGGATATGTTTGTATATGAGAGTATGTGAGGTTGGCAAAGTTAATTGAGATTATATAGAGAGCACTTAGGGTTTTGATTTGACTGGCTAAATGAAATTTGTTCTTATCTTGAAGAAAGCTTATGATTTTATAGAAAGATTATGAATTCTCCAAATTAGTCAAACCAATAGACGAAGTAGTTGGCGGAAATTTCGTAACGGATATATTTAATTAAGGAAATTCTGTTATGCCTCAAATAGTACAAACGGTCACCCACCAGTACTAATTTTAGCCTAACAGTACTAACTTTAAGCCCAGCCGTATTAACTTTACCCAGCAGTATTAAGATATGCATGACAGTACTAACTTAATACTGGCAGTGTTAAGTTTATGCCTAGCAGTATCAACTCCAATTCTATTCCAACAAGTATTGCCATTATAAATTTTGATTCTCACAATCTCTCTTTCTGTTTTTCAGCTCACTAAATCTCTCATTTCTTTTTCTCACCAATTCACTCTTTCTATTTTTATCACACAATTCTCTCTTTCTGTTTTTCAGCTCACTATATCTATCTTTTCTTTTTCTTATCAATTCAGATAGTTTTGTACAATGTTCCATCAATTTTATTAGTTTCATACTTTCCTCCCCACTTCTAAGTGTGTTAACTCTTGAGAGAGGTAGATCATTGGACTATTTAGACGTAGTCTCAAACCTAGTTTGAGCATCTACACCTCCTAATATGGTATCTTGGCACCTGGGACCACTACCTGAACTAGTTCCCTAAGGACTTGCCTTATTAAGTGTTGCCATGGATTGGGTCCTATTGATGTTACCATTGTCCTGCTCTGCTTCTAAGTTAGAAGCAGTAGTGGCAGCCCTTTCTATTATGTCACCCAACTCCTTATGGACAGCCTCATCACCAACCTTTTCAGGAAAACCACTAGACTGAGGTATCTTTGTTTCCCGACCTCTTTTGATTTGCCTAGGTTTTTGACTCATCACACACTTTTGTTTGATGTTACATGTCCTTCCATCCATTTTTGACTGCATATTGCCATTATTAGCCTCCCCTCAATACAATACCAGATACTCAATATGCTTAGCCTGTAAATGTTAGTCCAAAACCATGAATACACAATCCAAAGTATTTTCTTGTTTAACAGTATTAATTTTGACTAACAGTTTGAATTAGCAGTCTTAAGTATAACTAGCAGTACTAATTATACTTAGCAGAATTAACTTTTTCCTAGCAGTACTAAAACCTGCCTAGCAGCATTAACCTACAACTACCAGTTTTATTTCCAATCTCATGTCATATTAGTCATTAGTCTAACAAACACATCTTAGAGATTAAGTAATCCAATGCTAGTAATTAGAAAGTTAAACCTGCTAACATCAAATGCCTTTGTGAGAAGATCTAAAACATTGTGATCTGAATGTACCTTAATTACTTGAATGAGCCTCTTCTCATAAAAATCTCTGATGAAATGGTGCCTTATTTCAGTGTGCTTGGTTTTAGCATGAAACTTTGGATTCTTCACAATACAAATGGTGCTTTCATTATCAATATAAATCCTGGTGTTCATGAAATTAAACCCATAATCAAGCATTTGATTTTGGATCCACAACACCTGTCCATAGCAATTTGCAGCAGCAACATACTCTACTTCAGTAGTGGAGTTGGCAACAGTAGTTTGCTTTTTTACATTGCCATGTATAACAAACCACAATTTTCCTCTATGTAATTATTCATCTATTAAATTAGAAGCAACAATTTTCATGGGATTTTTTTTTGCTTTAGTCCATCCATTATATAACGTAACTTACATAGCAAACTAAACGAGCTCACACAACAACCAATGCCA
>BQNB010074193.1:1700-30311 GCA_026074375.1 Tanacetum coccineum | reverse complement strand
TATACACACATATACATACATACATACATACATATATATACATTTAAGGGAAAAAAACTTTCAAAACACATCCTAAACTATCTAATAACTTTAAAATAAACGATAGAGGTCAGGAATATACAATTCTGTGAAATTTTAAATTATATAAATAACCTATACTTTTTGCTAACGTATTATACACTCGCCCCAACGACAAATACTCATTCAAATTTCGTGATTGTTAAAAAAAGATCAATGAAATAAAATACATGTGTTGTATACAAGTCAGTCTCGCCGCAACGCGCGGACACATTCCTACTCAATATTGATTCAAAATCGATTCGAAAAAAATATGCCCCGCCGCAACGAACGGGTTATCTCGCTTGTTTGTCATAACTTTTGTGACAAATGCTTATTGAGCCAATAAATAAGAATTAGCTTTAGACTAAAAATAAGAATCGATTGTTGACCATAAAGGCACATCTTCCATGATGTTATCCAGGAAAGAAGCCTCGCAGACGAGATCGTTGGTTGAGCCTGATGGCGAAAAGATTTTTTCACTTGATGATAGAATATTCTCGTTGTCTAATAAAAATGGCTCAGTCCAAATACTTGCGGGTGTATTGGATAATTGGGGTGTAGCATCACTTGGGACAACATAATCTGAGACACTGAGCGAAGGCGATGACATTTCACTTGTTGAAAAAGACGAGGGTGATTTAGATGATAGGACTGCCAATAAAATCATAACCTCGTCTTGGGTCGTCGTTAAGTTCGACGACTTTAAGCTCGACTTTTTCATCGAACATCCTTCAACGCAAGCCTTGCTTGGTTCGAGACATTCAATATGTTTATTTCTTATAATGGTCCTTTCTTTATTAACCCTATTTTTCAAATGTGTGTGCCAATAGTTTTTTATTTCATTGTCACTTCTTCCCGGCAATTGTGCAGCCATCATTGACCATCTGTTGACATAGCATAATCCCATTTAGTCAATATGAATCTCTAAACAAGGATCCGTGTATATTGCTTAAAGTATTTATACTTACTTGTTGCCAAACTTGCTATGTAAATCAACAATGAGCTCTTGTTCTTCTTTTGTAAAATTTCCATGCTTTACATTCGGGCGTAGATAATTCATCCATCGTAGCCTACAGCTTTTTCCAGATCTAGACAGACCTAAACTAACAAAAAAAACAATATATAAGCATATGTGTAATTTAATTGGAACTTTCTAATAATAGGAAGTAGATCATACCAGCGAGCTTAGGAATCTCACACCAGTTTGGGTGGCCATACCGCTCGATAAAGCCTCGTAACTTGTCATCTTCATCTTCACTCCATGCACCTTTCTTCATTCCAAATTTGTCAAAACGTGGTGCCCTAACCATCTTCTTGTCTTCAGCACACTTTTGCTATGTGTTCTTTTTTTGGAACGGCTATGCTAAGTGTTAACTAATGAAGACTTATGTTTCTGAATTTCACTGACACTAATATATATAGTTGACCAGAACGTATTTACAACGAAAGTATACATGGATTCTAAATAGAGGTATTTTCAAAAATAGTATATTTTCTACTTTACTATTCGCTTTTAAGTAAAAGGAAAAATAAGTTTTCTAAATTTATTGTGCGACTTTATTGAAATCAAGAACACATATGCAAAAGTAGGTGAGATATTTTTTAATAAACCGAAGTGATGATTTGTAAGGGTGGAGGGCACATCATAAAAAAACACTTTAAATTTTCATTTAATATTTTCTCAACCATTGCAACACCCTTTTTCTCTCACCAACAACCAATAAAAAAAATTCTCTTTCCTCAAAACAACTTCTCTCACTTAAATATGCTCGGGACTATACTCCCGCTTGAATGTCCTTTTCACTTTTTTTTGTGTTTTCCCGTAATGCTTGGTACCAATTTCCAGCGGCAAAATGTATTAAATTTGTTTTCCCGAGATGATTTTCAGCATGCACACCCTACACTCTAAGACGGGATGTTTTTTACTAAACCGAAGTGATGATTTGTATATCAGACAAACCTGACATTTTTTGTCCTATAAGAAAAGGGAATTGATTTATACAATTAATTTTTTTATTGATACACTTTGTTTTTTCATTACATGTTTGTACAGTGAGTATCCTAATTAAAAATTTGAGTGTGCAAATCACTAGTTAATTAGTTATAAGAAAAGCGAGTATCACTTTTCTCATTATTCAAACATGAAAGAAAATGTCAACTGTGTGTCCCACTTTTCTAGTAAGATAAAAAAAAATAAAAAATCTTGGCTGTTTATAAAAAGACAATATTGGTTGCATAAAACTAACCTCACTTCGATCTAGCTATAAACATTTCACTTCTGCACATGTGTTGAATTTGTTATTAAGTCGCACGATGTCGTGGCCACACAAGACTAAATTCGAAGGAAAATTTTTGGAAATTTCCTTTTTTACTAAAAGTTGAATACCACAGTGGAAGATAGACTATTTTTGAAAATTTCTTTGTTAAAAAGTCCATAAGAAACTTTTTTATATTTTTGTAACTTTACTTTTTGGCTAGAAACAATATATTAAAAAGGTTTGTTTTGGAGCTGAATGTCCTTTTCACTTTTTTTGTGTTGTTTCCCGTAATGCTTGGTACCAATTCCAGCGGCAAATGTATTAAATTTGTTTTCCAGAATGATTTTTCAGCATGCACAACCCTACACTCAAAGGACGGGATGTTTTTTTAACTAAACCGAAGTATTGATTTTGTGTATCAGACAAACGACATTTTTTGTCCTATAAGAAAAGGGAATTGATTTATACAATTAATTTTTTTATTGATACACTTTGTTTTTTCATTACATGCTTATACAGTGAGTGTCCTAATAAAAAATTTAAGTGTGCAAATCAGTAGTTAATTAGTTATAAGAAAAGCGAGTATCACTTTTCTCATTATTCAAACATGAAAGAAAATGTCAACTGTGTGTCCCACTTTTCTAGTAAGATAAAAAAAATAAAAAATCTTGGCTGTTTATAAAAAGACAATATTGGTTGCATAAAACTAACCTCACTTCGATCTAGCTATAAACATTTCACTTCTGCACATGTGTTGAATTTGTTATTAAGTCGCACGATGTCGTGGCCACACAAGACTAAATTCGAAGGAAAATTTTTGGAAATTTCCTTTTTTACTAAAAGTTGAATACCACAGTGGAAGATAGACTATTTTTGAAAATTTCTTTGTTAAAAAGTCCATAAGAAACTTTTTTATATTTTTGTAACTTTACTTTTTGGCTAGAAACAATATATTAAAAAGGTTTGTTTTGGACTATATGGGAGTGGACATTGACATTCTCTCTTTTCGTGTACCGGAAAACATATGTATTGTTTATTCAAAGTCGTCGTGTTATCAAGTCTTCACTGATAAGTCCAGTCATCTTTTTACACTAGCTAGATCCATGGAAGTCCTTTTCTACCCCGACACTTGGATACTACCTCGATCCTTCAAAGAAACTCAACAATTATTTACCTTTTGAAATTTAAGAAATTGAAAGATAATAGAGCGTATACCTACGGAAAGGGGCCGCAGGATCGTGTGTGCATGTTTGTGAGTTCTTTTAATAATTAAAAGTAAGAAATTTGTGTAATGGGAGAAATTAATAAAATATTGTATAATCTGAATACAAGGCTAGAAGAGGGTAAATGTACTCAGACCGATAATCTGTGATAATATAACGTGTTTACTTTTGACGCATGTATGGCGATTTCATTTGTGTTAACCTTTATTTAGACCAAGTGTCACAAGGAGCTGAGCATCAATACCGCATTTATTACTATCACCGTAAAGTTAACTTAGTTTTCTCTCTTTACAACCGGCTTTATCATCAAACTTTACCATAAAAATATAAATCACTTAAACACAAATATACCTCGCAAAAACTATTTAATAAACACACACAAACAAAACTCCCAAAACTCGGTTCGTATGCATGATCAAGTCCTCAAATTTTTTGGCTTAATTAGACGCGCCTTGGCTGGTGGGCGTGCTAACATTCGACGCTTCTTGCATGTGTCACATTGGCAATGCACGCGTCTTTATTTGTGTGCTTTATTTGTGTTAGTATTATGGACGGTCTTATTCTAATATTATACAATAGTATATCATTTTGACAGAGTATTAGGAGACAGGGCGTGCATGTGATTTAGGAAGGATCAATGTTACCGTATACTAAGGTAAATTTTATGTGTTTTATATGGACATAAAATTGTGAGTAATGTCTATGTGGTTGTTACGGGTAGAAGATAGTGATACCAAAACAAAATACTAGCAAATATTATTGGACCGAGTTAAACGTTATATTGTACCCTATAGTATGAACCATACTTTTCGATACAAAAACCCAATAATAGGCCTAATTGATCATCAAAATCCAATCTATTTTAACCCACATTTACAAAAGCAAATGAGAGCCAATGTGTTCAAATATATTCTTAGACTACAATATAAAAAAGCACATAATTCAAAAATTTCAGTTAAACTCTAATTAAATACCCAATGTTAAACATTATAGAAAAACAAAACAATGAAACCCTAATGCAATCAACAACATATAGAAATTAGATAAACTCTAAAAATCCAAACAGCATACCAAGATCAAACAGCGGCTGTTCCCACTTAACAAAGATAATATGCTTTTAGTGAGAGAACGACAAAGATCAGAGAAAAAAAGATTTAGGTTATGTGTGTGTTGTGTGGAAGTGGGAGAGATGCGGTGGAAGAATAGGGGAAACACGTGTGAACACGTGTGCTTATGAGAAACCCGGGACATATACGGGTCGGGCCGGTTTTTCGCACTAAATGCATTTAAGGCGGACCTCGAGGCAACAATCTTAGTGTTTAATATAATAGTATAGTATAATATATCATACAAAAATAATGAGCAAAATTTTCAATAACAACAAGTTAAACAATCAAGCAAAGCCCATTAAGCGAGAATGTATTTAAAACTTTTGTATCTTAGGTTAAATATAATATAATTTTAAAGGCAACAGATTGATTACTAAAATGTTCATGTATAAATCTGCTTATAAAAAGTTGTTTTTCTGCATTTCTTTTTAAGTAGAATTAAAAAAGAAGGAAATGTTTGAATAAAAGAACAGTTACAAGTGTTTTTTTTGGCAGAAAGAGAGAAAAAACTACATCGTCTAACACTGTGTCTGTGTAATACCGCTATTGACATATGATCGACCCTTTACTATGTGTTTTTAAAGCGTGTCACAATGGGGATGTTCTTGTCTTCGTCTAGCAACTATTGCTATTATTATATACTTTAATATCGACATTTGACTTCTTGTGGTGACTAACTGACTATTGTCGTGAAACTAAATTATTGATTACTATACTATAAACAAGCACGTACGCGTGTAGTAAATTTTTTAATTTGCCATGACTTTTATTATACAAATGCATTTGCAGAGCCCACAATGAATGAATTAGCTGCTTGGTTACACCAACCCAATCGAGACGAAAAAAAGAAAAGAATAGCTTTAGATTAGAAAATACGAATCGATGGTTGACCATAATAGCACATCATCTATGATGTTATCCTGGAAAGAAGCCTGGTAGATGAGATCGTTTGTTGAGCCCAATGGTGAAAATATTTTTTCATTTGATGATGCATGAATCTCGTTGTCTAGTAAAAATGGCTCAGTCCAAAAACTTCCGGCTTGTTTGCAAAACCGTGAAGGTGTAACATCGCTTGGAACAACGTAATCGGAGCCACTTAACGATGTAAGTTCCCTTGTTGAAGAGGACGGCGGCAAGTTAGATGACAATACTGCTAATAAAATTCCAACTTCATCTTGGATCATCTTTGAGTTCGATATTCTCATCGACCATCCTTCAGGATTAGCCTTGCTAGGCTCGACACTTTCAATTTGTTCATTTCTTATTTTAGTACTTTCTACATTGACCCGATTTTTCAAATGTGTATGCCAGTAGTTTTTTATTTCGTTGTCACTTCTTCCCGGCAGTTGTGCGGCCATCATTGACCATCTGTTAATGTAACATAATCCCATTAATTTAGTCACAATGAATCTAAAAACATCTATACAATTGTTTGAATAATAATTTTTAACTTACTTGTTGCCATGCTTGCTATGTAAATCAACAATGACATCCTGCTCTTCTTTTGTAAAATTTCCATGTTTTACATTCGGACGTAAATAATTCATCCATCTTAGCCTACAACTTTTCCCAGATCTCGACAAACCTAAACAACAAAAAACAAAATACAATATATAAGCAAATGTATAAGCTTAACTGAAACTTTTCAAGAAGCTAGCTAGGTTCGTGGTAGATCATACCAGCTAACTTGGGAATTTCACACCAATTAGGGTGGCCGTATTTCTGAATGAAGGCTCGTAACTTTTCGTCTTCATCTTCGCTCCATGCACCTTTCTTCATTCCAAAGTTGTCAAAACGTGGTGGCCTCATTTTCTTCTTGTCTTCAGCACACTTAAGCTAAGTGTTAACTGACAAAGACTAAGATTTCTGGATCTATAAATGATGAATTATTATATCAGTAATATATATAGTAAAGACTAAAGACTAGCTAGAACGTGTATACATCGAAATTATGTGTTTAAATAACAGACCAACTTCTTTTTTTTATTTGGTTTAAAGTTTAAACTATTGATGAAGAGCGAGTTAAACTATTGATAAAGTTTAAACTTTTTTTATTTGGTTTAAAGTTTAACCTATTGAAGTTTAAACTATAGCGTATTCATTATTTATGAGTATATGTTATCAAGTCTTCACTGGTGACCTCCAGTCATCATTTTACACTGGTTGAATGGAACTCTACCAATAGGAGCATCTCTTTAAAATGGTCAACAACTACTCGTTTTATCGTTTATGCAAGAGATTGATAACTTTTTTGACAATGTGTTTTTCGTCTCGACGAGTTGTGGCAGATTCAATATTACATTGTCTCTACATAAAATTCTTATTTAAGTTTTCGTCTATATGTGTATTTTTTCTTTCATGTATCGTAAATATTAAGGAGTAAAAATATGTGTATTCGTGTTAAATCGAATTGAAAACAAAAATGAAATCGACGTTCACAACAATAAAAATTTATTTATAAACAACTCAAAATGACGAAAATGATTATGACCAAAGCAGGTTTCCAAGGAGGACTGCTGCAAAATAGAAAGAATACGAACAAACTTTTTTTTTAACCAAAAGCCAAAAAACATATAAAAAATAAAGTTACACAAATGAAACAGGTGGAGCTACGATCTAATACCCATATATTCAATCTAGCAAAAGATTTTGGTCTATTCTGTGGAACCGTAAAAGAGGGTGAATACGTTTTCTTTATAAAAACTTTAGATTAATCATTACAAAACTCACTACTGGCGGTCCCATAAATATATGGGGCCCGCCTGGATAAATCAAGGGGCCGCCTGATTTAGGGAACCGCCTCCAGCAAATGTTTTTGAACTAGATCTTTCGTATCAAATCACCAATCAAGTTAGACGTAATATGGGAAGTGTCAATAATAGATTTACAACAACTAGAACATATCTTAACAATACAAGCTCAACCACAATATTAACTACAAAGTACTACACAATCACAAGTAACACAATATACGCAACTATCCACACAATCATGAACAATATGCAAATATAAAAGTAAACCGATAAAGTAAATAAAAGCGTGAAGAGATAAGTAAAAGGAAATGCAAACTGGACACGATGATTTATAATGGTTCGGTCACGAAGCTCCTCTTCGCCCTACTCCACTATCCGAGTATCCAACTCGAGAATTACTTCACTAGTCAACAAGCTCCTTTTCGGCGAAGAAAACCTTATAGCCTTGCTTACATTATTTTTCGACACTAAGCTAGATGTCGAGTTCTTCTTCGGGTACAACCAAACCCGTTATGGTTTATGGCCCAGCATAACAAACATTGTGTTTTATGGCCTAAACACATAAACCGCGTCGCTTACATTATTTTTCGACACTAAGCTAAATGTCGAGTCCTAATCTTAGCTAGAACCAATCTACCACTTCACCAATATTTTTTAAGGCCTAAAATATTAACCAACCCACAATCAACCCATCCAAATATATACATCATTCGGATCTACACACTACTAAAGATTGGAAGATATGGACTCGATCTATATGTAACAAATGTTACAAATGGACTAACTAGACTACATAACTTCGGATCTTGAAGACGACCGAAGTTCTTCTTTTGCACTTGAGGAAAGAAGGAAATGATAGAAGATTGGATCACATTTAAACAAGATTAAACAAGTTAAATGATCAAAGAGTTTAGAGAGATTTAGTGAGATCTAGAGAGAGAAAGAACTAAAAAAATCCGTGCAAAAGATTATTAAAATAGTTGGAAGTGACCCACTATTTATAGGAGCTGAAAACTGTCTGTCTGAAAGTGGCGGCCCCCAGATATATTAGGGGGCCGCCGGGGGACCGTCGTATTTACGAGGACCGCCCTGATAGACGCTCCAGTTTTTGTCTTCTTGTGGTGAAATATTTATCTAGTGAAAGTGGCACTTGTTTTAGGGGGAAATGACCAGGTTTTAAAATTCAAAATAATTACCAAATAAAATATTTCTTTATAATTCAAAAAAAAAATTTCTTAATAATTTTTAAGAAATAGTTTTGTTATATTTATAAAAATATAAAGTTTAAGACAAAAACTTATTTCTTTGATCATCCTACAAGTTTAATGTTGTTTGTACATACCTTACGTGATTTACGTCGGGTGCAAACAAATGTCGGTGTTGATGTAGACTTGAGACGTCGAGATGTAGATGCATGTATGCATTGATGATTTGTGATTACGAGTAACTTGTGCACTTTACATTACGTAATATAAGTTACATGTTTGTCATCACCAAAAAATAAAAATATCGTATAGATTAAATATCACAATATTTGCACTAAAACTTTGCTAACTTGCTACGATCTAATACCCATATATTCAATGTAGGAAAGGATTTTGGTCATTTTCTAGCTTGATGACTCGAGTTGGTGATCCAAAGTAATGATAGATTAGGCATTTGGAGAAAATATTATGCTTCTATAATGACTCCAATAAAATATTATGCTTCTGTATTGACTCCAATAATTATCCTTTTGCGTGAAAAATTCTATTTCTCCAATCTCAGATTTGTCCATATTAATTAGCTCATAGAAAGAGCCTTGAAACATTTTATCAAATTACGTCGGGATCGAAGGCTAGATGGAAGGCAAGTAATTCACCAAGCTCGTAACGTTTAAGAGATGAGGACGCATGTCAATTTGCCAATAATTTTAAAAAATAATCCCAAACCAAAAAAAAATGGTCGGAGGATATCATCAAGGCCACAAAAAGAACTGAGGTTTGAAACAACAAGGACATCTCAGGAAACAAAATTTTAGAGCGCAGGTAACCTATTATTGACCGCTCGATCTCCAAATGCATATATCAACCTTTCTAGGCACCCACTTCTTCAAAAAAAATTTAAAGTCATAACATTTAGCCCTAAAGTGACAGCATCGATTGTTTTGGAGAGTTATTAACACTAAACTTCCCGTTAGAATCAAGATTTGACTTCCAACCATTCAAATGCCTCGAACACGAAACCATATTTCCAATGAAAATCATTATAGGGCTAGTCACAAGAAAAATTATCATACTTACCCTTATATATTTTTAAAATCGTTTATTTTTTTTTGCTTATGTGATCATTAAAGTGGCTTTTTTTAGACTTTTAAAGGGTTCTGTGACCATTTTAACCCTACAAGTCCTTATATCATATTACATAAATAATCCCGAATGTGTATTAATATATTACAAAAATATAATGCCATTAGTTCTTATAATCCTAGTATGTTACACAAAAAAATAACACAATACTTACTCTAATCCGAATATACATACACAATATTTACCACAACTCTAAAGTATTATATCAGAAATACTTCCATATCACCCTAAACCCTATCCCTCCGCCCCGAAACCCTAATTAACTTCTTCCCAAGTCTGTCATCCCCATTTCCCCCAATCTCGATCACCTAAACATAACCTAGTAAACTAGTCCCATTATCCTCAATTTGATTTCCCCCAATCCCGATCACCAAACAAACCTTAATTGAATAACCCAGCAAAATTACAATCAACAATGAACAATGATGACACAGGTGTGTTGAACAATGACGAAAAAGGTTAGTTATTTATTCCCTTTTTGTGATTACAACTGTTAATTTTATTACATATCATATGGTTTGATGAATTTTGGAATGACCTTGATTAAATTGTGTTTGTATAACTTATTAATTGTTTAAATTTGTTTATTTTTATGTAGATACGACGAAGAAACACATTATTTCCAACAAACCTGAACTCAATGACTTTACCCAAAAAAAACCTAAACTCAATGAACACATGTACAATTGGATTATTGCTAATTATGGGACACCAAATGCAAATTGGATAGATTCATTGTTTGATATCATAGCCAATGACGTTTATACAATATTTTTTGATCAACCAGAGCATGGCAAAGGTATGTAATGTAGTTATGCTAGTTTACGCTAGTCATCCTCTTAACAATGTAGTATCTTATATAATTTTTAATGTAGATGTTCAAGAGTCTTTAAAAATTAATGTTCAAGAGTCTTCAAAAATAGATGTTCCACCTACAATGGTTGTTGAGACTGACAAAGGTTTGTAATTTAATCTACCTTATACTTGTTATTGTTATAGTTAAACAACACCAGCAACACATAGTTAAACCATTCTTGTTCAAGTAACTTCACTGCATTAGATTGTTTCACTGCATTAGATTGTTTCCAAATGTAGTAAACAGAACTAGCAACGCATTAGATTGTTTCTAAATGTAGTAAACAACACCAGCAATGCATATTTTTCTTACACTACCCCAAACACTCCTCTTTACTATTCTGTTTGCTCATTTTTTTCAACTGTATGATTCCATTTATTCAGCAACAGTCTTGAGGTTGAACTAGTATAAGTATTGACCTAAATAGGTACATTAGGCCTATTATTAGGAGTGGGGATATTATTTAATAACATGTACTTAGTTAACCAATGAGCAGGCCATTTCCACTCATTGTCATAAATCAGTTCTGAAACTTTGTTATGAAGTATTTTAGGACAAAAGCAACATTACATCAGGGACTTTGTTGATACCAATGGTCACAAATCAGTTCTGAAACTTTGGTATGAAGTATTTTAGGACAAAAGCAACATTAGATCAATGACTTTGTTGATCCCAATTGTCATTAATCAGTTCAGAAACTTTGTTATGAAGTATTTTAGGATAAAAGCAACATTAGATCAGGGACTTTGTTGATCCCAATTGTCATAAATCAGTTCTGAAACTTTTTTATGAAGTATTTTAGGACAAAAGAAACATTATATTTAAAAATGTAGTATCTTATTTACTTTGTTTGTAATGTAGTTGTCCTAGAGTGTTCCAAAAAAGAGGATGAACAAGAGGTTGTTTGTAATGTAGATGTCCTAGAATGTTCAAAAAAAGAGAATCACATGAGGTTGCAGTAATAGATGTTATTGAGCCTGACACAGTTTACAAACACATACACAAATAATGCAGCAACAGATGTTATGGAGCCTGACACAGGTCGCAACAACATATGTTATTAAGCCTGATACAGGTTGCGGCAAGAGATGTTACTCCTTGTTACAACACCTTAACATATGTTTTAGACCACTTTAGGTTTAAATTTTAGTTTATACAAAAATAATGCCATGTCTTTTATGTAGAATTCTTATGTTTTATGCAAAAATAATTCTAATTGATTCAAATTTAAATTCTGATGAACTTGAGTTTTCAAGTTCATCAGAACTTGAGTTTCAAGTTCTGATGAACTTGACTCATATTCATCAAGTTCTGATAACTCTGATGAATCTGACTCAACTTCATCAAGTTCTTTGGAGAAGATTGTTTCTAATAAAGGCCCATCAAAGGATTTGCAAAAAATGGTATGAGGATGAGAAAGATGAAGAAGAGGATGAGAAAGATGAAGAAGAGGATGAGACAGATGATGAAGAGGAAGAGTTATAGACTTCAAAAAGCAAGGGAACAACTAGTAAGTGCCTTACAACTCCAAAAAAGAAGGGAACAAGTAGTAAATCCATTCCAACTACAAAAATCAAGGGAAATGCCCTTTCAACTCCCCAAATTCCACAAATAACAAAGAAATTTGTTGTCAAAAGCAATGTACCAATAAGGAATTGCTGCATTGGCTAGCAAATAAGATAACCTGGGAGATGATTGTTAACAAAAAATTTAGAGTTCCAGATAAGGAGAAGGAACATGACAAAGAGCAAGTCAAGGAGCATGTCAGAAAAGGTAAAAAGAAAGCTGGGTGTTTAATCATTCTGTTATGGTGGTTATGCAATATTTTGGTACACTAATCTTTTGCTAGACTATCTAATCTTTTGGTGGTTATGTATGAATGTGTTGCTAGATACATTATATTAAATTTTGGTACCATTTATAAAGGGTTTTAACGGTTATGTAATGTAAGTATGTTAACTATTAATGTAATTTAACAATTAAGTATGTAATTCAATTACTTATGTTATTTTATCTTAAATTGTTTTATACTTTTGTTATATGCTTTTGAGTTATATTGTAAAATAACAAGTAAAAATATATTGTGTTAAGTAAAAAGGGTGATTCGGGTAATTAAATTCAGTCGAGAACATGGTAAAAATAAATTGTGTAATTAAAAAAGCGACCGGGATGGTTGATGTAAACTTTTATGTAACGGGGACTGATTATGTAATTTACCTGAAAGGGTAAAATGGTCACAAAACCTCTTAAAAGTCCAAAAAAGCCACTTTAATGATCACATAAGCAAAAAAAGGTTTTAACGACTTTAAAAGTATATAGGGGTAAGTATAATTATTGTTCTTGTGATTAGCTCATCATTATATTACTAAACTTAAAATAACTCTACCACGTGGATTAGTTTGCCATCGCCATCTCCATCTCTAAGACGAGATTCCATTACTCCCAACCAATCTGACCTTTAAGAGACATTTTTTTAAAAGATTCAAGATCATGTAGCCGGAAAATTGGTTCCTCAAACACAAACCTGAATCTGCCCAAATGTTGTCCAAAAGAAAGTAGGGTAAAAGCCATAAAATACCAACAAACTTTTCAATTCGTCCTGACTTGACCAACGAACTATTTTTCATCCTGACTACACCAACGTACTTTTAAATATTTTTCTGATATCACCAATATGACCATAAAATGACCCTAAAATGACCCTAAAATGACTATATTACCCTCGAATAAGACTATCTATTCCCCTCAGTTCTTTCTATCATCCACTCAGAACAACACGCACTTCAAACAAAATACATGATCTATAAATCAAAATCTAAAAACCAAATCGAACAATTCCACCGCCAAAATCCTAAAAAGTTTTCATATTAGCCATGTTGTCCCTAAATATCAACTATATAACTTAACCAGAACAAACACACCCAGCGGCGACAATCGACCAACAACTAACTCTTGCGTCGACAACATATTGTGACAATAACGCTCAATTGACAAGGTCTCACATGAATCTGCTTGGTGTTGATTTTTTTAGTGATTTTTGTGTTTTGATTAACACATAAAAAAATAAAGATCTTGTGGGTTTCTTCTCAAATTAAACCTATCCAAAATAGGTTTCTTCTCATATACTTCAGATTTGTATTAGTGATGATGACATCAGATTTGAGTGGTATTGATGTTTATTTTATTGATGTTTGTGTATATATTATATGATTGTTATAATACATATAATGACTTTTGACTTTGTACGGGTCTTGTTTGCACATAATATTTTTTATAGATCTTTGAAAATAATGGTAGGGTTGGTATATATGATTTGGATTTTTTTAGTTTAATTTGGAAAATTGAAAATTTTGATGGCGTGTTTTTCGTGCGTGTTATGAGAATTTGGTTTAAGGAAATGAATAACCTGTAAAATAAAAAGAGAATTACTTATATGGCGTTGGTGGTTGGTAGCCGGAGATGATCGCCGGAATCCGAGTTTGAAAATGTAGAAGACAAAGATAAAGTACTGTTATTGTGTAATCCGTGCTAAAGAATACAAGATTGAATTATTTTTAAAAGAAAATAAATATTAAAGTGACAGGGTGTTCTTGAGTGGATGTAAGAAAGAAGAGGGTAATATAGTCATTTTAGGGTCATATTGATGATATCGGAACAATATTTGAAAGTACGTTGGTGTAGTCAGGACGAAAAATAGTTCGTTGGTCAAGTCAGAACGAATTGGAAAGTTTGTTGGTATTTTATGGCTTTTACCCAAGAAAGTATCATCTCTGCTTTTCTCATTCCAAAGAAAAGGAATGACTAAACATGACATCAATGTCATTAATAGCTAAGCTCGAGCTAATAATAGTAATAGGGTTGTGCAAAATAGACACTTTAATTTCACTAAGCAAACATTTAGACTAGGCACTAATTACAAATTGTAAATTTCTAGACTATTAGTTCTTTTTCTTACTTTATGGGACCCCTTAATTACTTTCTCTCTCACACAATTCTTTCTAAAAACTTCACTTATCATCTCCACAAGTCACAACCATCAGCTGACCAAGGAGAGAGCCTCTATTTGGCCACCACTCATCAAAATCTCAAAACCACCGCCACAACTATGTACAACCACCAGAGAACTTCACCAACGCTGGAAACATCCTCGTCAACGTTTACGACAAAGACCATCAGATCCGAGCATCTATCTTTTGTTATCATAGAATCATGATTTCTGTCTTTATATGATTATTTTAAAAGAGAATATATGAGAATATCATCTTTATTATTATTTTTTAGACTTGGAACTATGTCATGCTTATTTATTGTTTTGTTTAGGGTTATGTATTCTAGTTTTTTTTAATTTTGTAGATATGATTGTAAATTATACATAGGCGGATGGTGGTGATGGCGGATTGATGATTTTGGTAGAGGTTGATGTGAGAGATAATATTAGATCAAAGAAGATGAGATGATTTTTTGTGTGGAGAAAGAAACTGAAAGTGTGATGTGTTTCAAAAGCTTTAAATTTATAATGATTAAAAATACCAATTTTATTATAGGGAAACACACGGGTAAAAGTATAACCCACGTATGTAGTATAATCTTTTTAGGTAAGACCAGGTCGTCCACAGGGATTTGAGTAGTATTCAACAACTTCAAAAGGAACTACAACCCCACCACCGCCCTCCCCACTCCAAACCACCAAAAGCCCCACCCCGAAAGAAAACCCCCCCTATCACCACCCGCATATTTTGAAAATAACTTTTGTTTTACCAGTGATAATAAAGATGACTACTCGGATAGTTAAAATAATTTATAAGTATTGATAATGATTAAGACCTCATAGATTTTAACTCATAAAAAGGACTTCTTGTTAGAAAACGTTTTCACAAATTAACTTAATTAACTCAAGACCTATACTTAGTAGACTAGACCAATCGTGTCACTCGAATGATTCAGATAACTTATTATATCAAAGCTTATTTTGTTTACCAATTTACGAAAGTGGATTTCTCGACACAGACGATAAAGACCATAGACAAATCTTTAAAACCATATAGATCATAACGGGTCTTTCGACCTATACCGATATGATTATATAATCTAAGTTGATAAGTAAAACCGACAAGATAAGATATAATAGGGGCGCAACATAAGCTTGAGATTAAAGAGATCACAATCATACCAAACACTTATTCATTATCATAACTTCACCGAGTAGTCATGAGAGATTTAGCCTCTCATGGCTATGTAGTTCATAACATATCTTGATTCAACAAGAACTTCATTATTTCACTAAACTAGTATGGTGTTCTTCTTCGTTCTTGGTTGTTTGATCTTGATTCTTCAAAGGGTGTGGTGTTTATGCTTGGAGAAGGATTGGGAAGGATTGGATGAGATTGTTGTATGTGTGAGTTGATTGATGAGTATGAAGGAATGATGAAATGTGTGAGAATTTTGGCTCTATTTATAGGCTAATTTCAGGAGAGAAGTGCGGCGCACAAGATAAATTGTGCGGTGTACTTAGTGATTAAATGCGAAGGTAATTTAATGTTTATTGAAGAAGTGTGATGCACAAAAGTATTTATGCGGCGTACTTAGGGTATTAATGCAATAGTATTTATGACTTCATTTATTCTTCGTAGCCAGATAGGAAGTGCGGCGCACAATCTTGTAAGTGTGGCGTACTTGGGGAGTTAATGCATTATTTTGACTAAGTCTTTAATTCCTTGACTTAGACATTTGGATTTTGCAACTTGAGACTTTATCTTTTTTCTTGCATCTTGATTTCTGAAATGTATAAATATTTGATCTTTGTTTGATTTGAGATCAGAATATCTTCAAGCGAACCTGCAAGTATTTCATGCTATTAAGTATAGAAAGTTCATGAGAAATGATAAAATATGAATAAATAACGCCATCGAAAATATGTATAATTTGGGCGTTATCAAATCCCTTCACACTTAGCTGTTTCTTGCCCTCAAGCAATCAAAGCCAGATAATAAGATCATTTATCATGACGTAGAGAAAATTTGGATTTACAAGAGTTTGCATATTGATTAACTTTTCAGGCATATACATATAACATAGCACCTCACAGGGGAATGTGTTTGATTTATAATTCACTCGAGCCACTCAGATAGGGTTTATATATTTATGTGGAGACAATAAATTTGCACATACATAATCTAGAAAACTACCATATGCTTGTACTTGACACATAAACATGACCGAAGGGCAGAAATTGATACTGATGAGGGATAATATACATATCTTCATGTGCCAGAACTCAAGACTTTATTTCTTTGAACTACTATATATATATTTTTCTTTTTTTTCATAATTACTAAGGCTTGGCACATAATTTCTCCTTTCAACCTTGACTTCTTTCTTTCTTAGGTATTTCAACAACTTAGCACTAAAGGGAGTGTTTGCAAGAACAAGAACTTGCGGGATTAAAAACATATGGCTAATAGGTATTTCAGCAACTTAGCACTAAAGGGAGTGTTTGCAAGAATAGGATCAGGCTTCAGTCTAGTAAATGATGATTAAGCACAAGTTCTAGAGCTTCTAAATTACCGACTCTCTCAAATATAATTATCAACCAATACCACTGTTCCAGAAAAGGCGACAAATTACAAATACACAGCCGTAACGACAGATGAGACACTTGCAATTGCATTCAAACCTTAACTCGAACAGGCTAAATGTATCAATTATCTTAGGTACCAAAGGTAGATACCCAAATTTATAAGGCTTAGAATTCTTACAATTTAGTGGACTAGGTTATGCTAGTTATAATGTCAATCCGGTTGGATTTGCCTTATTAAGAGCATTTTTTATTTTTGAAAGCATATTAATTTAAGATTTTCGTAATAATATCAGTTGAAAAATAATTTATGACAGGGCAAACACGGAGGAATATGAAGGGAAAAATGAAGGGAAAACGGTACTTCCCGGGCATAGAGATGTATAGCTGCGAGAGAGCTATTCTTGAGCATACTTCATAATTTTCTAATCTTTAAGCTATATTACCTGCATAAAAATAAACACAAAAACACACAAAAAGAATTATTTTTGGGGTTGTTTTTTTAGAAAATAAAGCTACGATGGAGGATTGGAGAAGGGACTCCTCCACACTTAAGTAAAGGACGGGTTGCCTCCCGAGAAGCGCTTAATTTTTAAGAGAGTCGTTAGCTAGACTCTTGCTTCTGGAGTTTATTCTTTCAGAAAGAAGGGAGTGACTACTTCCCTTTGGTCTTTATAATCTTTTTCTTAATGATATAGTTTGAGTCGATAGCCATTAACAATAAATGTTTTTCCATCTTTTCCATATAATTCAACATATCCGGATGTAAGGATGAGCAAAAGAACCAAAGAACTGGATCAGAACCAAGAACCGAACCGGAACCAAGAAGAACCGAACCGGAACCAAAACCGTAGGTTATTATTGTTCGTTTGGTTCATTGAGTTTGAGATTTTTCGGTTCTTGGATCGGTTCGGTTCGGTTCCACTGGTTCTCGGTTCCTGAATCCAAATACCCAAATATTCTATAATATAGTCATTTTCTCATTACTTAAATTATACGTACCATAGAAAACCTAGTAGCCTACTTAAAAAACAGCTAAATAGCTTAAACCCTAAGCTTTAGTCCATAAAACATAAAAAAACTATCATCATTATCAAAACAATGAAGGTAAGTTATATATTTGATTTTTATTTGCATTCGTATCTATTATGCTAGTTGCTTCACGACCTTAAATATGTCCTTGGTGTGCAGAATTGTGGCATGAAGTGCATTACAAGTAGGAAAAAGGAGCAAATACCAAATCAATGTACCCATTACAAAATCGGTTTGAAAGTAGAATGCTGGGATGATGTTAAAGATTTTATTAAAGACGATGAGATTTTGATATGGAACAATTAGATAAACTAACCGGAAGAGATAAAGAGAAACAAACGGTGGAAATATAAATGGTTCTAGTTATTTTGTTGGACAAAATTTGAAGTTATTTTATTTTGTTTTTCGGATTTTTATGCAGTTATTAAATGTGTGAACTATAGAATGATTGTTAATTTGAACTTATGCTTTAGTTGTTAAATATTATTGCTTTAAACAAAAGTAATTGCAAATGCTTAAAAAAAAAAATAATTTTTTTTGTGCTTTTTTATTAGCTTTAACTCATTAGTGCATGAGTTTTTTTTTTGCTTCCAGAAAATCGGTTCCTATTCGGGTAGAACCAAAGAACCGGAACCAGAACTGGAACCAGAACCGAACCGAAATATATTTTTGGTTCGGTTCTTGGTTCCTACTTTTCTGAAAATTTTGGTTCTCAGATCTATCGGTTCCGGTTCCAGTTCCACTGGTTCTAGACCCATGCTCATCCCTATCTAGATGGATATTGATGTTTTACTATATATAGTCCTAACAAGCAAGATCGGAGTTTCGGCTATTTGAATTTGTACTTTGAGTGAAAAAGCAGAACCTTGTTTCCATGTTTGAACTCTTTTCTCATTCTTAGTTTTCTATCATGCCAGACTTTGGTTCTTGCCTTATACAGTCGCGAGTTTTCATAGGCTTGATGTCTAAGTTTGTCTAATTCGTGTAACTAAAACATTCTTTTCTCACCAGCAGCGATGAGATCAGGATTGCAATTCTTAAGTTCTCAGTATGCACGGTGTTAATTTTAATGGTAATTGGCAACTTTTTTTCCAAATATGAGTTTGTAGGGTGTGGTACCGGTAGGTGTTTTGTAAGCAGTGCAAAAAGTCCATAGAGCGTCATCAAGTTTTCTTGACCAAATAACAGGATTGTCTTTAACAGTCTTTTCAAGAATTCTTTTGAGGGCTATGTTCGTGTTTTCAACTTGACCACTTGTTTGAGGGTGATATGATGTAGAGAAACGGTGGTTAACTCCATATCTTTTCATAGTCTTTTCTATTATCTTGTTACAAAAGTGAGTACCACGGTCGCTTATTAGAGATTTGGGCATTCTGAATCAGCATAATAGTTTCTTTAGAAAAGTGATAACCACTCGGGCATCATTGGTTGGTAAAGCTTGAGCTTCGGCCCATTTAGATACATAATCGATGGCAACAAGAATGTATTCAAACTTATGTGATTTTGGGAATGGTCCCATAATGTCAATATCCTAAATATCAAAAATTTCACACACTTGAATGTTGTTTAAGGGCATCTCTTCATGTTTTGATATATTTCCCGTCTTTTGGCATGCTACGCAAAGGCGAACTAGAGTATGAGCTTCCTTTATGATTTTGGTCCATAATGTCCACCAGTTGGTCCGTGGTGACATTGATCTAAAATGGTTTGGGTTTCTGGTCTAGATACACAGCGTCTGATCATACCGTCAGAACATACTTTGAAAAGGTAGGGTTCATCCCAGAAGTAGTGTTTGAGGTCAAAAAAGAATTTGTTCTTTTTTTGGTATGTCTTCCCTTTTGGTATAATATCACCCACCAAATAGTTTGAAAAGTCTGCGAACCATGGTTCATTCCTGGTGTTAATTTCCATAAGGGTTTCTCCAGGAAAGTTATCGTCAACCTCACTGTCATTACTTGACTCGTTATTGTCAATCCAAGATAAGTGACAGGCAACAACATTTTCTGTACCTTTTTTATCATTGATTTCTATATCGAATTCTTGTAAGAGTAAGATCCATCGAATAAGATAGGGTTTTGCATCTTTTTTTTAAAATAGATGTTTAAGAGCTGAGTGATCAGTGTGAACAATAGTTTTTGATAGTATAAGATAGGATCAAAATTTATCAAATTCAAAAACTACAGCCATAAGTTCTTTCTTGGTTACTATGTATTTTTGTTAAGCTGGATTGAGAGTTTTGCTTGTGAAGTAGATTGGGTGAAAGTTTTTACCATCTTTTTGACCTAAGACAGTTCCAACTGCGAAATCACTTGCATTACACATAAGTTCAAATAGAAGATTCTAGTTTGGGCATACGATCACAGGAGCACATGTGAGTTTCTCTTTTAATAATTTGAATTCTTTTTGACAGTCATCACTGAATTCGAACGGAGTATCTTTTCAAGCAACTTAGTTAGAGGTCAGGCAATTTTTGAGAAATCTTTTATAAATCTTTGGTAAAAACTAGCATGTCCTAGAAAACTTCTAACACCTTTGATGTTAGTAGGGGTGGAAGTTTTAAGATTACGTTGATTTTTGCTTTGTCGAGTTCAAGTCCTGCGCCGGACACTTTGTGTCCAAGCACAATTCCTTATTTAACCATAAAGTGACATTTTTCCTAATTAAGGACAAGATGAGCATCTTTACAATGATGGAGCATTTTATCGAGGTTGTTTAGGCATTTGTCGAAAGAGTTTCCAAAGACGGAGAAATCGTCCATGAATACTTCGACGGATTCTTCAATCATATCATGAAAGATTGCTAACATGCACCTTTGAAATGTAGCTGGAGCATTACATAATCCGAAAGGCATTCGCCTATAATCGTATGTACCGAAAGGACATGTGAACATTGTTTTTTCTTGATCATTAGGATCGATAAGAATTTGGAAATATCCGAAAAAACCATCGAGGAAACAGAATTATTTATATCCTGCGAGTCTTTCCAACATTTGATCCATAAACGGCAAAGGGAAATGATCTTTTGCGGTTGCTTCAGTGAGTTTACAATAATCGATGCATACTTGCCAACCCGTAACGGTTCTTGTTGGGACGGGACGATTGTCACCATCTTTTCGCGGTTGTGACTACTGTAATAACCCCCCACACGCCTATTCATTGGTACATAGTGAATAGGACTAACCTAAGGACTATCGGTAATTGGATAAATTATACCGGTATCTAAGAGTTTCACAATTTATTTTTTAACAACTTCTTGTATATTTGGACTTAACCTTCTCTATTTTTGGACAACTGGTTTTTTGTCATCCAGAAGTTGTATTTTATGCTTGCATAAAGATGGGCAGATACCAGGAATATCTATTGTTTTCCAGGCAAAGGCTTCTTTATGATTCTTAAGGACAGATACAAGTTTGCTTTTGTTTTGAGCAGAGAGTTGAGATGATATGATTACGGGAAGAAAAGAGGGTTCTTCCAAAAATACATATTCCAAGTTATCAGCAAGAGGTTTGAGTTCGAGATCTGTAAAAGGTTCTTCGAGGGATGTTTTGATTTTATAATCTGTGTAGATGGTGATTTTCTCAAATGGTGGTTCTTCTGTTTCAGATTCAGAATCATAATTTTCATCGGAAGTCATTGCTATGAATTTATCGCATTTATAAAAGATTTCTTCTTTGAGAATGGTTCCTTCAATGGAATGGAGGATTTTGCTTCTTTTGTCAAGAAGAGCATCAAAATCTTCTTCTAGGATTCATCGATAACATCGATACTGAAATAGGTATCATCGTTTGAATAAGAATGTTTAATGGCAGAGTCGATATTAAAGATCATTCGTTTAGTTCCAACTCCAAGATTGAGTTGTTTCTGTTTAACTCGAATTACTGCATTAGCAGTGTGAAGAAAGGGTCATCCCAAGATGAGAGGAACTTTTCTATTGTCTTCCATTTCAAGAATAACGAAATCGGCAGGGAAGGTGAATTTACCAACTTCAACGAGTATATTTTCAGCTATTCCAATAGGGTATTGGAATGATCTGTCGGCCAATCTTACGCTTATTTTAGTAGGCTTAAGAGTTTCGAGAGATAGTTTTGCATATAAGGAATATGGCATAAGGTTAATGCTAGCACCAATGTCGGCTAAAGCATTAAATGAGAAAGTTTTATTAAAGTTGCACAGAATAAGGAAACTTTTTGGATCTCCAAGTTTGGGTGGAACTTTGTTTTGAAGAATGGCGAAACTTTCATCGCTTAGGAAAGCGGTAGAAATTTGCTCGATCTTATGCTTGTTGCTTATTAGTTCTTTGAGAAATTTGCCATAGTTAGGCAATCCGTCTAAGACGTCGACAAGAGGTACGTTGATTTGGATCATGTCGAGGAACTTTCTGTATTGGGCTTCCATTTTTTCTTTTCTAAGGCGTTGAGGATATGGGATTTTTGGTTTATATAGTTTTGGAAACGGTGTTTCTTTGACTGGTTTTGGAGGTTGAGTTTTTGGTTGAGGTGTAGGTTCTTCGTCTTCATCATCACTATCGAAGTTGATAGGGTTTTCAGAATTGTTTTGTTGATCATTCGGGTTATCTAGTGGATCACAGGATTTACCACTTCTTGTGAATACGACATTTATATGTTCATTACGAGATTGTGGTGGTTAATAGGCTTTAGAGTTGTTACCTCGTAGATTTGGTTGAGTGTTGCTTGGAAGAGATCCCGAAGGTCGACCAGATTGCTTGTCAGCGAGTCTGTCGAACTTAGTTTCAAGATTTTGGATTGAAGCTTGATGATTTTTGGCTACTGTTTTGAGTTGAGTTTTTAGGTCCATGAATGTTTCTTTGACAAAAGCGTTGGTTGATTGTTGAGATTTCATGAAATTGTTGAATTGTCTTTGAAGATCATATGATTTATCATCGGTGTTGGATCGGTAGTTATCTTGATTGTAATCATTACGTCCGCATAAACGCCAATTATCATGATTCAAGTCTCGGTCACGGTAATCATTGTAAAAACAAGTCTTACGGAAAGTTTGCATGAATTTAGCCTCTTCTTCATGGGACATAGGTATGTCATCATCGTCAAGATCGGGTGTTGGTTGTTTAGCACAAGATTGGAATTCTTTGTACTGAGCATCCATTTTTATAGTCATGGCATCCATTCGGGTCATAATTTTGTTAGTGTCGGAATTACTGTTACCTTCATCGGCGAAAGCAATGATTTTCTTAAGAGATGATTTAGTTTTTTAATTTTTAGCCCAGTCGAGCTTGAGTAAGACTTTATCTTTGAGAAGCTGATAAGCTTGATTTGGTGTTTTATAGAGGAAAATACCACCGGTTGCGGCATTTAGAACTTCTTGGGTTATTTCGTTTATGGTTGAGTAACCCAGATAAAATAAAATGATCCTCTACCCCAATGGAGCAACCCTACTGCCCATAGGCACAAAACATGAGCAATCCATCAACCGAAGCCCAGCTTCGGATATGAGAAACATTTTACATGTTGAGAAAAGCACAGATTTCGCTCCAAGGCGGTCGGAATCGAAAAGACTGGGGGGGAAAGAATCCTAATGAATAGACGGTGTTAATTCAAAGTTCATCCTAAGGTTTCGATAGTGTCCATTCGTTGAGTTCGTCCCCGATATTTTTTTGCTTTTTATCCAGTTAGCGATCAGGGAAACATCATTAGCGGAATCGCTACATTTCCGGTTGATGCGTATTTGACGTGAAAGGACTTCTACAGGAAGTTTTAACAACTCCCTAGGCAGAGTACCAAACCGTTTCTAGTAGTAGTATAGCAAGACTCCACGGTGTTTATTGTTCTTTAAGGGAATAGGTTGGGAAGGCATGATCACGTCTAACAGAAATTCTAAGGGTTGAGAAGAAGATTATTTTTTAGTGTTTATAAATATTTAAAATGAAAGCAGTAAATCATATTTTTGAGATGTTTGGTTGGTCTTTTAGCTAATAAAACTAAATAATAAACTAAGCTAATGGAGGTTAACAATAAAATAAAAGATTGCATTCATTTAATCATGTTTATTACTTACTTACATCCCTAGATTGCTTCTCCTATGTTTTGCTTTGTCACAACTTTGTGATGATCTATGTAAATATTCCTAAGTCAGAATGAAATACACAAACCTACCGTCTATTTAATATTCCGTTAAGGCAACGCGCAAGTAAGGTAGTATGAAGACTATTACAAGGCCCCTAAGAGTATATTAAATGCATGTGAAATATATTAAGAGTAGATCAACCATATTAGGGGACAAGGTAGTATGAAGACTGTTACTTGATGGTATCCCTTCTACACAATTATGTTTCCCTAGACATATCAACAACGATACAGACAAAAGCTAGTTTTCTAAAGCCTAACATTCACATCCATCACAAGAAGCAACATCACTAAGATCTACATTCTAGGTTTCATAAAATCATAAATGAACACAATAGAAGGTTTAGCCAAGCATGTTAAAGATAAAGCAAGAACAAATAAGAATCACACAACAAGACATATTTAATGATTAAGATAGTCTACTTGATTAAAACATGAATTGAAGGAAGTACAATAGGGTTTTGAGGCCCTAAAATCATCCCTAACAGCTGCTAAATAAACTATTTTACTCTAAAGTTACACACTTAAAACCCTAAAAATGGATTTGGATATATAAATAAATCACTGCGTTTTAATCGTGACACCGTCATGAGTAGAATCTTCTAATCTATGTGCGATTTGGTGCGTGCCAACTCCATCATGACATGTTGTGACACCATCATTAAGTGGGTTGTGACGGCGTCGTGTAGAGTTGGTGACGCCGTCTCCAGGCTTTGTGAGCACAAATCTTCAAGAGTTTTGGTGTTGGTCCGTAGTCTTGTCCATTTCTTCTCTAAATGAGCCCAAGTCACGTGTATTTCCTCTAAATGCCTTCCAAATGCTAAATACCTAAAAAGGAAAGATTAAGTACCTATTTTGGGCATAAATGCACGATTTAAGGGGTTAAACGACCCCGAAAAAGTGTATAAAATGACACCACATCAAATATCTATACACTTGGGATTTGTTTGTCCTCAAGCAAATACGCTTTTCTACCTAGACAATAACAATTTGAGGGTCATTTTACCTACTCTTTAAAAGTATTTTACAACACAACCTTCTAGACCTCGTAATTAAAAGCACGGAAAGCATACACTAGCACCTCACATAAGTGTTTGGGATTCTCACTTTCTCTCGGGTGTATAATAAATTATAACAGAAGGGGGAAACGGAAAGTCAACACTCATGACCTGTCATAGCATATAAATTACCATAGGCTTGGTAAAGGATCAAACCTCCACCGCTGGGCGCAAGCATTATTCATTACTATCTAAGAGGTCTTTTCAAAGGGTTGTGGGGTGTAGGTGTAAGCTAACATATAATGGAAACGAAAACGGATGGGATACATTTGGGTGGCTTTGGGTGAAATTGGAGTGGAAAGGTTAGCTAATTATTTACACGAATATACGCTGGTTTGGTTACTAAGCCAAGACTTGGATGAAGATATACAAACTCTACACAACTCTACATCAATCTCTTTTTTTTCTTTTCTATTTTTTTAATAACATAATACATCATAACATGGGGTTTATAACATGTACCCCTACACTGAGCTTTTACATGCTCGATATTTACAATCTAACTAATAACCCGATTTGAGGTGGATCAAAATAACATGGAGATCATCTAACAAATGTATAGTGGTATTAACTTAACTTTTCTTCCCTATTCTTCCGCGAAATAAATACTACCATGAATCCTAATCATCCCAAAACTGTATTTACAAGGATAATGACTTAGCAACCGTGTACTCAATAATTAACTTGGGTTAACACAATAATGTACTAAAAGCGAGTACATACAAGGTTGGCTAAGGCAATTTGGGTGTAACAATTGGTTTAAGGGTGAAAATGCTCTTCATTAATAATCTGGAATCCACCAGAAAATTATGAGAACCGTGAAAAAAGATAGTCTCGGAGGGTTATAGTAGGGGTATCTTGCACTAAAGATGAGTGCATAGCAAGGGTATGGGATAGTTATATGGTCGGTGTGACCATCTTATGACATCAAATAACGTCTATTTTATAACATCATTTATCCCATGTTATTAACCCGTTTTATATAGTTATTGCAAAGAATTGTTACTTAATCGTTTATATTTGAGAATTGCAGTAATTATGGAGTAGTTGGTGAATATTAGCAAAAGGCGCGCATTTTAGAGCTTAAACAAAGATATTTTAAAGATTACTATTCTAAAGACCAATACGCCGTATCCATTAAGAAAGATACGACGTATCCGTGCCTGCACTCACCAAACACCATAAAGGAATGAAGATCAATACGCCGTATCCAGAGAAACTCAATACACCGTATTCAAGATATAGTATGTGAATATTCTAGAAGATATCAAACGTGGTCCCTACTCCAAGAAACCCCCAATACGCCGTATCCAATCCCTTGGATACGCCGTATCGAACCGACTTCCAGACCCTATAAATACAAAACTCAAAAACGAGTTTTGAGTGTGCTAAATCATATTCTCGATACCTAAACCATAAAAGTTGATTTTTAGAGGAGAAAAAGAGGAGAAGAGGTCGAGCAACACTGTCAATTCCATATAAGACATCGTGTAATTTCATATACTTTAGTAATCGTTCAGTTTTTGGTATCATTCGTTAACTTGGTTAGTTTACCTTGGCTAAATAATTGCTTTTGTATTTATTATGACGTTTGAAGGCTAATACCTTCGGGTATTAGCCATTATTATGAAGATATGAATGTTTGGTATTTGTTTATCTTGATTTCTTGATTTATCGTTGAATGCCTGTTTATGCTTATCAATTTATACTTGTTCACGTGCTTTTGTATGCGACCTATCATTCAACTAGATCTACTGATACAGACCAAGTAATCTAGAGTATGGGATAGCTTTCCATATAGTGATTTATACCATAGGATCACAAATATTGTCCTGCTAAATCTGTGTCTAGGATACGCTTCGGGCTTAACTAGTTAATTGGATATTGCTAATGGTTTACTGATCGTGTTGACTAGAAGGTAAACCTAGATAATTTAACAAATAATGTTCTAATTCCAATGGATAGTTGGACAAGTAGACTACTAGTGTATAAATCACCATTAAACGGTAAGTGGGTAGAGTCTCTGTTATCCCATAAACGTAACCCATATCACACCAATAAGCCATACCAATAAGCAATAAGCTAGAAAGAGAGAAAGGAAAAATGAAAGATTTATTAGAGAGAGAAACAAGAGAGAAAGTAGAGAGAAAATAAGAGAGTGGTTGATTACACAAGTATGTGAAAACAAATGAGACCAACACCCTCTCCACACTTGGAGAGGGGTATTTATACCCATGTTGGGCCGGCCTTAGTAAGGCTTAATGGGTTGTGGGTTTGACTTGGGTTGGGCTCGAGTTTACTTGGGCTTTTAAGCCCGTAACACGTGACATATTAGATTACATTAAATGAGCCCAATTCCCGTTCTAGCCTATTACAACATTTTAATATATAAATGACCGAGACCTAATATTCCAAATTAACGAACTTCTTGTTCGACTCAATATTTTGAGGCTAACAATCTCCCCCGAGGTGAGTTCATTGTGATACTCCTTCACGAGATTAATGAGATTGCTTTTGTTGTTAAGCTCTTATCTTTATCTTGGTCTTTATCTTGTTGTAGGCGTGTTCCTTCATGCTTTGTGATCTTTGATCTTTAGCCTTTGTCATTGTCTTTTGATTTTGTCTTTACGTCCGAGATCTTTAAATCTTTATCCTTCAGTCTTGATCGTCTGTGCCACCTTGTGATCTTGTGTCTTGACCAACATGCTCATACTTTGCATCATCTTGAAAGCACTATAATAATCTCCCATGAAGCTTGGTTTCTGAGGAGTTATCTTTAATATTAGAGCTTGCGGAAGTCTTTGTCTGTAGTTCTTAAGCTTTCTTGATTCTTGAATCTCTGATGCTTATAGTATGTCTTTGTAGTTTGAGCATGAGCATGTGGTAATGAATCTGACTTCAGCTGGAATGGGATACTGCCACCACCGTATAACTTGTAAGTTTACGTTAGTGATAATCGACAGATATAGACGAGAGTGTCTTTGTCACTTCTTCGAATAAGGTTGCAATAACCATGGTTCCCCGTTAATCAATATAAATACTGCCTGTGATTAGATATAATTCAAATGAATCTTCTTGACAGGGTTTTGCAGCTGCACTAGCCGTTCTTGTTACCAGAGTGTCTCAAAGCAGACAACACGGTAAGAGCGAATCAGATAGTTACTATCTTTTTGAATAAGTCGTCAATTCATTTACTAGAACAAGTTTGATTCACATAGAATCGCACCATTATTTCTTTCC
>BQNB010074192.1:0-31872 GCA_026074375.1 Tanacetum coccineum | reverse complement strand
AGGCTTACAAAACGCGTAAAAGATAATACATATCTTTTCCTAAAATATCGCATACATATCTCTTAAACGGTACTAACTAATTTCTACTATCGGTACTAACTAACTGATCAGTACTTGACATTTTGTACTGTCAGTACTAACTATAACTATCGGTACTAACTATTAATACTGTCGGTACTAAGTTAGGAAAACGTAATTCCCAACAGTTGTCTTCGTAATGCTTGATCTTCAGTCTTAGTTAATGGTTCCCCTACGGCTGAGTTCGAATTATTTAAAGGCCTTAGACAAGGTGATCCCCTTTCTCATTTTCTTTTTATTTTGGCTATGGAAGGTTTACATGCGTTTACTTGCAAGGCTGTAGAGTTAGGTCTTTTCAAAGGAGCTTCTATTTGGCGGGATAATATGAATATTTCTCATCTCATGTACGCTGATGATGTTATATTCTTTGGTGAGTGGTCTTGGGTAAATGCTCACAATCTGATTTGTATACTTCATTGTTTCTACTTAATTTCTGAGCTTAAAATTAATGTTCATAAAAGTAGTGTTCTTGGTATTTGTGTTTCTGAAGGAGATGCTTCTTATATGGCGAACATTACTAGATGTGGGGTGGCCACACTTCCTCTGAAATATCTTGGTGTTCCAGTTGGTTGTAACATGACCAGATGTTTGCATTGGAATGATATTATTCAGAAGTTCTCCTCTAAACTCACTTTGTGAAAAGCTCGGTTACCTACGGTTGGAGGTTGCCTCTCTTTAATTAAGTCTGTTCTTGGTAATCTTTCCACTTATTATATGTCTATTTTCATGATGCCGTTTCTGTTCATAAGAAATTAGAGTTGATGCGCAATAAATTCTTTATTGGTGGGGATCAAGATGAGAAAAAAATGACATGGGTTAAGCGGAAGAAGTGCTTAGCGAGTAAGAAGCACAGAGGGCTTGGTATTGGTAGTATTTTTGGTCTTAACATTGGGCTTTTGTTTAAATGGATTTGGCGATTTTTGAGCAGGCCTTGCGACCTTTGGGCTCGGGTTATTCAGTGCGTTTATGGGTCCTCAGGAGGTATTTTTGATGGTATTGCTCGCCGTTCTAGCTTTAGCTCTTGGGGAACTATTCTATCCTCTATCAGTAACTTAAAGCAGAATGGTATCGATCTTATCTCCTTTTGCACTAGGAAGATTAGGAATGTGAGTCCACTAGGTTCTGGAATGATGTTTGGTGTGGGATATCGCCTCTAAAAGAGCAATATCCTCGCATTTTTTTGCTTGATACCGACAAAGATTGTTTCATTTCGAACCGGGTCTCTCTTCCTGATTGGCATGTTGTCCTTAGGAGAGTCCCGAGAGGTGGAGCTGAGATGTCTCAGTCTTTGGCCTTGCAAGCTGCTCTTGGAAATGGTCGATTGACGGTTCTGGTGGGTTTTCCGTTGCGTCTGTTCGTTCTTTGGTGGATCATCATACTTTTGACATGGATCAAGAGGTTACTCGCTGGAATAGCTTTATTCCTATCAAAGTTAATGTTTTCTTGTGGAGATTGAAGCTCAACAAGCTTCCGTCGAGAGTAAATCTTGACCGAAAAGGTATTGAGCTTGATTCAATGCTTTGTCCTATTTGTCATGGCGATGTCGTGACTCTCAACCATATTTTCTTTAATTGTGATACGGCGAAAGATTTGTGGTCTTTATTGGCTAGTTGGTGGGATTTGGATATTCCGATGTGTGCTAACATTATGGATTGGTTTGATTGGTTAGATTCTCTGCACATTAGTAATAGAGCCCGTGCTTTTCTTGAAGGTGTGGGGGGACCCTCCTATGGTTCATATGGAACTATCGTAATCACCTGCTATTCTTTAGTTCTCATCCTAAGAAGGCGTTGTTATGGGATTCTATTGTTTCGCTATCTTTTTATGGATTTCCTCTAGAAATCCTAAGCTTAAATTTTGTAGGGTAGGTTGGTTACGAAATCCTTTAGCTTCTATTGCTTCTATGTAATCTCTTTTTCTAGCTTTTAATAAAAGCCGCCGTTAAAAAATGATTTATAATACAACTTAACATACAATCGTATAATGTATTACTTTATACCTTATGAAACAATTATAAAAATCATCACTACACCAATAAATTGTGGATATGCACTATGTGGTGTTAGAGTAAACAATTAGGCAATAATATGGGGTGAATAAAAGGCCGAGTAAATATGTTTCGTTTATTCGAATCATTATTTTATTGTTTAGGTATTTTAAAATTATGCATTATTTATTTTTTGTATAAGTACTTTGGATATTATTTTGAAACGTGAACACATTGGTTAAATAAAACTTAGTCCTAATTTATTTAAGTCAAATTTATTGAAAAAATGTTACATGTTTATAATATTAAGAAATAAATTTATTGTATAGCATATTTAGAGCTTATCTTACATCAAATTTACTAGTTTTAATACCCGTGCGGCACGGAGTTTAGACATTAAATTTTAATTAAGTGTTAATTTTGCAAGTGTTGTTATTTTTTTGTATTTACACATTGAATGTCTTGTTTACCATTATTTCAGTAATTGTGAATGTGAGTTTTTCTTAATTTAAACAATTGTAACAGTTATAATAAAAGTTTCTTATCATATTAAACAAAGAAAGCTAATCCCCATGTTTACCAATTACATTGTTGTGTGTTAATAATAATTTAGCCATATTTAATATTAAAACTCATGTACGCATGTGATAAACTTATAAAATAAAATAATAATGAGTCATTATCGAACGCATATAGTAAAAATAATTATTTTACCGAATATTCTTACTTAAACTCATAAATAGAAAAAACAAGAGTTGTTCGTATACGTACAACATCGTCTATTTATTTATATACACGATAATTCGTGCTTTCATTTTGATATTAATAATCTTGTGCATATATATGTTGTATTTTAAAACAACATATATGTTGTATTTTTAACAAGGCCGACTCCTGATGCAAGTGCACAGGGCCTCCAATTTGTGTCCAATCTAGTAAAGTAAGTTAGCCCAAATAATATGTTTGGCCACTAATGTATTATTATCATTCTCTTTTCACTTTTAAAAGATTTACTGCAAGGTTTCTTTATTTATTTCTTGTACCATTTATAATTTGATAGCCTAGAATTCAAAGTAGTGGTAGCATTTTATATACCAATATTACTATGGAATTTGAGAATTATAATTAGATAGCCTAAAATTCAAAGTAGAGGTAGCATCTTATATACCAATGTTACTATGGAATCTGAGAATTATAATTAGACGATCTAATTAGTACTTTAGGAAACAATTTACAAATGAAATGTAAAACATACAAACTGTTATTGTGGCGCCTTTGGTCTCTTAAGCAGAAATTAGATATTGTCACATAATGACAACATTTTTAAAATTAATGTATCGCACGATGGATATACATGAAAATAAGTGTGATTAGTCTAAAGAGAAAAGAGAACAAAAGAGCTTGATACGACCTACTCGTATCCGCGTTAGCACCCCTTTTAGCGTGTGCGAGCTCCTAAGAGAAAGAGAGAAGAAGCGGAGATTTATTTGACTAAAAACTTGCTGAATTCATTAATAATCATGAGTTTAAATACTCATTGTAAAGACAATCTTAAACCTAAACAAATACTGTTGACACTTATCCTAGTGCGACACGAACACATATCCTAAACAATCAACCTAAACAAAAGGGATAAGCATGACAGACTCCTAATCCATCACGAACTCGTTGTGCCAAGCAGGCGCAACCTTGGTTCTCTTCCCACGACCCAACTGATCCACCTTGGGCGTAACAGAGCTTATTAGGTAATCTTGAAGTGACGCTACAGTAGAATTTTTTTGTTTACATACGTAATAATTAGTTTTGAAAATCCGAAACCACTCCCAAGGAGGCTTCCTCGGGGACCGACCTGCCCATTGCACACAACACTTGTCGAGTGAGCTTTCCCAGTGATGCAATACCATACGCGATCACATACGCCACAGGTTGTTCCGTTTCGGGTGTCCCTCTAAAATTCCTTGGGAAGGTCTGCAAACCCTTTCGCGGTATCGTCCCTGTAAACAAAGCTTAAGGATCGACACGATGATACACCGGATGAATCTTGCATGCAATTGGTAAAGCAAGACGATAGGACACTTTTCCCCAATGCGCTCTACTACCTACATACGGGTCATAAAAATCGCTTAGCCAGCTTATTGAATGAGTTTAGAAGTGCGGTAATTTGAGATAGTGTTGTAGCTTTACAATCACTTTATCCCGACGCTAACTTGCCAAGTCAAGTCCTCTTGCGATTAGCTTGTTTCTACTCCATACTGATAGCTTGAGATGCCAGTAGGGTTGCACTTAAAGTTGGCGCGTTACAATCATCTCCGCTCGACCAATCAAAGTCTGTTAGCCTACGCGGCTGCAACTTTAGAATACCCCGGAGGATATGGAATTAAGGTCAAAGGCAATCTTCATAACACGCTTGAAATCGACGGGACATTTTAATACTGCTATGATAGTATTACTTGTGCATGTAACTCGGGCCCATGGTTAGGAAAACGCACCCACTGCTGAGGACGGTCCGATGCCATAGCTCTCAAATATTGCTCTAAACCCGGTTTACAACCTCCGTTTGCCCATCCGACTGCGGGTGGTAAGCCGTGCTATGGTTCAATTGGGTACCACTCAAGCCAAACAATTCCATCCAGAATTTACTAAGGAATGATTAGGATCCACGAACGATACAATGGTTTTGTAGGTATCCCATAATGCTTCACCACACCATATCCCAAAAAAATTCTGTCACCATATGGACATTAAGATAGTCGGCAATGGCACAAATAAGCATACTTAGAAAAATCGGTCCTCGCTACCACAAGATAAACGTCAACCTTAGAAGCCAGCCAAACCTGGTTATGAAGAATCCACAGAACATCTTGTAACATTACGGGCGGAAGGCTGTGGGCGTAAAGGCTGTAGATACGCCCCCTATTGTCGGAGTGACGTACTTGGTTTGCTGGCTCAATACAAAATCATTGTTTTGATGGAGTCCTCCACGGACCTGCGCTTCTAGGGCCAGTTGAAAATGTGATGAAAAACCCGACTAACATCTTTTAGAACTCCTCCATGTCTAGGCTTGGCGTGACGTGGAATTCCGCCGTAGCAATAAACCCTATTTGTTGGGACGCTTTCCCATTGAAATATTGATTTTGGAAGAACAGGACCCCTGCTCTCGTCAAAAACCGCTGGCGCGCACAATTCCCTTTTCGACTTTGATGTGCAGATTCAACCAACTCCATTCACAATCGTCTTGTTTTCTTCTTTAACTCTTCAAGCAAACTACAAGGGTGACTAATAGACATAAATGAGGCGTCTTCTCAGACTCCTCCTCCTCATACAAATGGAGATAACGACATCGTGCAACCTGTTTGCTTCCCCGGCTTATACTCGACCAACAAAATCGAGGAAAAACAAAAAAAAAAAAAATGAAAAAAATCTCCCCCATCAACTATACGAAACGTTTTTTTGTTGGAGAGCCGACGTTGTTGAACGCACACGTGTTGATAAGTTCCTTAGGATTTTGTTTGGTCCGTTCGATATAATAATCATCGCCCCCTCTAGACTATGACACCATTTATAAACGCCTCCACGATCGAGATATAACTCTTTTTTGATAGTGGAGCTACACACATTCTTGGTCCCAACTTCCGACTAAAAAAACTAATGGGGCAGTTATTTTGTAACAAAACAGCCCCTATTCCTGTTGCTGAAGCATCAACCTCCACAACGAAGACTTGGTTAAAATTCGGAAGACTTAGAATAGGTGCAGTGGTCAACTAATGTTTAAGGCGGTTGCCTCTTGAACTCCCCATTTAAATCCATCCTTTCGCAAAAGATTAGTTAATGGGGCAGCTAATGTCGCATACCCTTTAATAAAGCGCCGATAATACCCAGCGAGTCCTAAAAACCCTCTCACCTGCCGTTGAGTGGTAGGCTCCGACCATTCCCGAACAGCCACAACCTTCTTGGGATCCATCGCCACCCCGCGTCCCGAGATGATATGCCCTAGATACTCAAGCGTCTCAGCTCCAAAAACACACTTGGATCGCTTCACATAAAAATGATGCTCCTGCAGACGCTGCAAGACACATTCTAGATGCTCGAGATGGGCTGCAAAAGTTGTGCTATAAACCAAGATGTCATCAAAAAAAACAATAACAAATTTCCGCAAATACAGAGAAAACAACCGATTCATAGTCGCCTGGAAAGTAGAGGGAGCATTGGTGAGACCGAAAGGCATGACCAAAAACTCATAATGGCCATCATGAGTACGAAACGCCGTTTTGTACACATCTCTTTCATGAACTCTAATCTGATGGTACCCTGCTCGTAAATCTAACTTAGTAAAAATAGTAGCACCTCCAAGTTCGTCGAACATCTCATCTGCCGTTGGGATTGGAAATTTATCCTTAATGGTGACCGCATTTAATGCTCGATAATCAACACAAAAACGATAGCTCCCATCCTTCTTCTTAACTAGCAATACGGGCGAAGAAAAAGGACTCTGACTAAAACGGATAATACCCTGACTTAACATCTCATTGACTAGTTTTTCCATCTCTCCCTTCTGATAATGCGGGTACCGGTAGGGCCGCACATTTACGGGCTTAGTATCGGGCAGCAAGTGTATGCGATGGTCAATAGAACGATGAGGTGGTAAAGAGTTGGGTACCTGAAAAAGGTCATTAAACCGTCCTAACAATTGATCGAGTTCTGGGCGTTGCGAAGACGCGGCCAGAAGACTTGTATCCCCACCATCTGCCTCCAATGGTAAATGATAGATTTCATACACGCCGTAGACTCCGTCCTGCTCCAGCAAGGCTTGCATCCGATGCAAACTAATTTTCTTCATGCGCAAGGATTCATCTCCCTTTAATGTAAAAGTAGTACCAAGAAGATTAAATTCCATGGTTTGCCTCGCATAGTCATGCGTAACCTTTCCTAAGTGTTGCAACCACTGAATGCCTAATACTACATCAGGCCCTTGCATGGGTAACACATATAAGTCGACATCTACGGCCACTCCTTGCATGAGAAGAGATACATGTGAACAAACATTCTCACATAGCAGTGTCTCCCCACTCCCAATATAAACTTTGAAGGCCTTCGTGGGTTGGACTGGTAAACACATCTTTTCTACGACATCCGGCCGCACAAAATTATGTGTGCTACCATTATCAATAAGCACGTGCACATCACCCGTGCCAATCGTTCCCCAAAGTTGGAGAGAACGAGGGCTGCCATGTCCGATGAGGGAGTTAAGTATAAAGATATCACCACTCTCCTCAAACCTAGGCCAATCTGTAATCAACCCGTTCCGTGTCATCCAACGAAACCACTCCGCGGCAGCCCCTTCGAGATTAAACCCGACGATTCGTAACCGCTGATCGGCGGCCGTGTTGAGCAAAGTAAAGTACTCATTTATGGAAAACAACCAGCTCTCAGGATCGACTCCTGAAAACTTTGGAACGTCTAAACGCATAGAGCGTGGTAACAAGGCTCCCTGATCACCCCCGCCTCCATGCCGAACCTGTCGCAGCCCAGTAGCCGCATGTAAAGCCTCGAATTGAGCTTAAAAGGTGGCTGCTTGCTGATGCGCAAGTCGTTCAGCCGCATCTCGATGTTCTTTAAGCAACAAACGCACTGTATGTTCATCCATGAGGTCAACAATGAAAGCACCAATTGATACGGGAGGTCAGTTGGTTAGAGCACCCGTTTGGTAAGCGGGAGGTCTTGAGTTCGACTCTCAATGAAAGCACCAATTGATACGACCTACTCGTATCCGCGTTAGCACCCCTTTTAGCGTGTGCGGGCTCCTAAGAGAAAGAGAGAAGAAGCAGAGATTTATTTGACTAAAAACTTGCTGAATTCATTAATAATCATGAGTTTAAATACTCATTGTAAAGACAATCCTAAACCTAAACAAATACTGTTGACACTTATCCTAATGCGACACGAACACATATCCTAAACAATCAACCTAAACAAAAGGGATAAGCATGACAAACTCCTAATCCATCACGAACTCGTTGTGCCAAGCAGGCGCAGCCTTGGTTCTCTTCCCACGACCCAACTGATCCACCTTGGGCGTAACAGAGCTTATTAGGTAATCTTGAAGTGACACTACAGTAGATTTTTTTTTGTTTACATACGTAATAATTTCGTATTTAAGGGGGCCACTTTATAACTGTGGCACATGGCATCCAAAATCAACAAGACGACCTTGATTTTTAAAATATAAAGTCTAGGGGTACAAAGTTAAGAGGTTATTTGTTTATTTATTGAAGTTATTAAAAAATGCAAACTTATAAATTTACACTTATTATTTATTTAAAATCAAACTATAAAAGTTTTATTAATTACCTCATTTTTTTAAGTTTGTGTTTTCATAAATTTGACACATATTTTTATGTGTCTTTTTTTCTCTACCAAATTCTTCCACCAAAATTTTCAATTTTGACCAAATTTGATTTAATTGACTTTTTTTAACCAATCAGATCGCACGATTTTGCCTACGTGTCAAAATCAAGCGTTCTGATTGGTCCAATTTTTTTTTCTATAAGATCAAATTTTATAGAATACTTCGAAATGATTTAATTCTTTTATTATATAAAAGATAGTGACGTTTATCTTTAGTTTATGTGTCTAAAATGCTACATATGTTACTCTCTTTAATTCGGACCTTATGTATATTTGGACATGAAATAGTTTGCATTGCTATTGCTAATAATTATTTTAATTAAAAGTTGTTATTCATTTGTAAAGTTATTATTAGAAAAAACGTATAAATAAAAAGCGTTTGCTCGTCACAAAATTTAGTCATAGGATATTCGCCATCGCATTGCGCGAGTACCCTGCTAGTATAGCAATATGAGACGAAGAGTACACAAAATAATAAGAGAAAATATCAAGGTTTTCAAGATCGTGATCCTACCCAAGATCGTTTTTGTCTTTGCAAGATCGAGATCGTAAGATCCTACTATAATGTCATTGCCTTTATAGTCTTTGTAATATTATACAAATCTACAAATTATTATGTATCAAAAACACAAAATTATATGAATGTATCACAGAAATGTTGTCCTAAATTATGATTATGAAATGTTTAAAAAGATTAACATGTTGTTTTTAAAATTCTATGAAACACAACCCATAAATTTGTAGGTTTTTAGTTTGTGGTTTGAGAAATGTAAGATCGGATCGGAGTAGATCTTAAAATCTTATGATCAAGATCGGGATCCTATAAGATCCTAAGTATGCAAAGATCCTAAGTAGGATCTGGATCATTTTTGCTTTACAGTATCGTAAAATCCTAAGATCAGGATCGGAATCTTAAAAACCATGAGAGAAATAATATACTCACTAAAAATTTACAATAATTTTGTTCATACAATAACATGACAAGTAAATTGGATCAATAAGTTGTTAGATGTTTTCTCTTTCATATTCACATGTAGTAAGTAATAATGTTAGCAGTAATGAACAAATCTGCAAAAAAAAGTAGTTAGTTAGTAAAAAGATATAAAGCACGCCCAGTGGGACTCGAACCCACAATCGCCTGATTAGAAGTCAGACGCCTTATCCATTAGGCCATGGGCGCTTTCAAGGTTTCTAAGATGTTGATTATCCAAGATGTTTTAGTCTTTGCAAGATTCGAGGATCGACGTTTGATCCTACTATAATGTCATTGCTTTTTTAGTTCTTTGTAATATTTTACAAAATCTACAAATTAATTTATGTATCAATAAACACAAAATGTATATGAATGTATCAATAAATGTTGTCCTTAAATTATTGATTATGAAATTGTTTAAATGGTATTAACATGTTGTTTTTAAAATTTATGAAACACAACCATAATTTGTAGGTTTTTAGTTTGTTGTTTGAGGAAAGGTAAGATCGGATCTCGGAGTAGATCTTAAAAATAGTATGATAAGATCGGTGATCTATAAGATCCTATGTATGCAAAAGATCCTAAGTAGGATCTGAATCGTTTTTACTTTGCAGTATCGTAAAATCCTAAGATCAGGATCGGGATCTTAAAAACCATGAGAGAAATAATATACTCACTAAAAATTTACAATAATTTTGTTCATACAATAACATGACAAGTAAATTGGATCAATCAAGTTGTTAGATGTTTTCTCTTTCATATTCACATGTAGTAAGTAATAATGTTATCAGTAATGAACAAATCTGAAAAAAATAGTAGTTAGTAAAAAGATATAAAGCACGCCCAGTGGGACTCGAACCCACAATCGCCTGATTAGAAGTCAGACGCCTTATCCATTAGGCCATGGGCGCTTTTTGTTTCTCCTTTTCTATTCGTAATCTAAATAACTAACAACACCATCCACCAGCAACTAAAATAAATCAACAACACAGTTTCAAAGCTTCCAACAAAACCATAACATCCTCCGATGACGTCACCTCACACCGACTTCCTCGACGGCGCGTACACTCCACGCGCCACTCACGACGAAAAAACCGACGACGGAGAATCACCCTACATCTACACCACCACCACAACAAACAACAAAAAACCAAAACTCATCACACCTAACTCATCGTCATCATCATTCGAACGTGAGGAATGGAGTGACGTGGCAATAAGCACTTTACTAGATTCATATATAGAGAAATGTAAATCGAGATTTGGTAATTTTAGAATGAAGGATTGGGAGGAAGTTGCGGCGAGTGTGAACGAAATGTGCGAAAGAGCGAAAAGTGTGGATCAGTGTAAGAATAAAGTTGATAATTTGAAGAAGAGGTTTAAAGTTGAGAGAATTAGGGCTGGGAGTGATGGTGAGAGTGAGAGCCGTTGGCCGTGGTTTAGGAAGATGGAGAGTATTGTTGGTGATTTCGTGTCGGTGAAACGTGTGAGTTGTGACGAGAAATTTGGCGGTGGACGCGCAAAGAGGTATATGGTTTTTGATCGATTTTTTTTATTGTAGTAGTTAACGGTAATTTAGTGATCTAGGTTATGTTTGGCAAAACTAGCCGTAGTTGTTTGTTATTAGCCGTAGCTGTAAATGTAAAGTGTAATTCACGTAAAGCTAAATGTTCTTTTACTAGCATTTCAAATAGGAACGCTCAAACAAAATCAAAAAGCTAAACAGTCGTTGCCAAACAAGTCACTGTCTAATGTTTGTACATATAAATTGTAAATCTAGGCTTTCTAGCATTGGGTGCTCATATAGATAACGGAGTTATTCTTATCTTGGTACAACCGTACAGGATAATTAATTGTGTGCTAAAACCAACCAGTGCGATTTTAACCTTTTGGATCAGTAGGGAATGATGATTGTGAGGTTTATTTGAGTCTGCACGTACGCTAGCTTGTGCTGTTCGATTATAGCATGAAATGATCCCTCTTCTAGTAATATGTTACCCATGCAGTCGTTAATTATATATTGGTTGACTGTTGTTCCTAAAAGGAGGTAGGAAGTAAAGAATGGAAAGAGTTTTATATTAACGATGCTGACATTGTGAGTTGCATGAACTGAATTGTAGTGATCTGATGATTATTCAGTTAATTTACAATTAGTTACTTTACATAATGTAGTTGTCCTTTTTTCCGTAGAACATAATTCCTTTGTTATGACTTATGAGACTAGCTTGTATGTTTTTACCTATTCGATAGTTAAAAAAATGGCGATTTTGGCATTTATTCGAATCTAGTCTTACATTAGCTTGTGTTGTAGTAGTATGAAATGATGCCTGTTCTAGTATATGTTACCTAAACAGTTGTTTATTAGATATAGTTAACTCATAATCCATGACATAGGTAGGAAATGATAATTTTGTCTCCTTTTCTTGGCTCGTTGAAATTTAGGACACTAGGATGGTAGGAGTGGATGATGGGAATTCGTTCCCATTGAAGGTTGCGGTTAGTGATGAGAAGTCTGTGTGTGGATGGTCAAATGGTATATGATTGTAGCTGTTTTTATACGCATAACCTCCTCAAATGGAGCTTTTTGAAAATGTATAAGCTTTTATGCTTAAGCTTGGTCAAACACCCCTTACTAATATTCTACCTAAACAGCCGTTAATTAGATATTGGTAAATTGTTTATCTATGACGGAGGTAGACAGTGAAGAATGGATCCCTCTTTTTGTCTCATTGAAATATAGGACAGTAGGAGCTTGTGGTGGGAGTATGGGATATGTTTTATTGTAATTTGTAACTTATCTATATCTACACTTCTATATCTATTCTATATTCTATCTATCTATACTATACTACTAAATATAAAGCATTTACCCTCATTTCTTGAATTCTTGAAAATCTTGAAAACGTAAAATCTATTATAGGCAAGTCTTAGTAATATAGGAAACTCACAAATTTAATTAAAAACTTGAAATGAAACACACTAATTGTATAAGAGTTGATCATGTAATCTAGGAAACACATTTAAAAAACTTGCCATTACTTATTTTGCGTCTTTTTATTTTTATTAAAAAAAATTGCTAAATGTTTTTGTACGTTTTTTTCTTTTGTGATAAATTTTAAAAATTGTTTTGTTACTTGAATTATCGTATGCTAAAACATCTTTCAATTAAACTTTGATTGGTTTACGTTGTATGCATAAACGTTACACAAAACACTTGACCAAAATATCACTATAAATATATGCCGCTATAAAATCCCGTTGCTATGCACGGCTACTCGTCTAGTACTATCTATCTATATCTATATCTATACTATATATAAATCATTTACCACCTTTTGTTGAATGTTGAATGTTGAAAATTATGAAAAAAGTTGTTTTACTAAATTACCCTTACTACTTAAACAATAACTTATTCATGGCAAGTTTGAAAAACTTATATTTATTAGTTTCTAAATTAAACATTGAAACAAATTAAACACTATAACTAATGTTTTAAAACCCGCATTGACCCTTTCGGTTGAACCGGTTGACCCGTGAACCGGCTCGGATGTGACCGGGCTTTTGCTTGTTTGAGAACCGGATTGAACCGCCAATTTTTTGTTAACCCGGGTTGATAAACTCGGCCGGGTCACGACTTTTTTTTAAATCTAACAATAAAACTTTATATACCGCTATAAAATTCCGTCGCTATGCACGGGTACACGTCTAGTATAATATAAAGGGGTGTATCCCTATTTTGAATCTTGAAAACTTAAAAAATTAAAAATGGAAACTAATAAATTAAAACTTATCAAAACATGGTCTAACAACCTTTCAAAATAAATAATGGAAAATAAGAACCGGAAACAATATACATACACGGTTTAAAAGAACAAATATGCATACACAGTTTTAAAAAAACTATGTGCTGCTATAAAATCCCGTTGCTATGCACAGGTACTCGTCTAGTGATATAAAATGTGATGACCTGTAAGGTTGGTATATTGGGTAAGGTTTGATACCTTGGTAAGAGGTCTCAAATGCGAATCTCCTCGGTGTTATCAACTTGTTAGTTTGCAACACCTCCGGCTCTAAGGAAACTAAATAAAATGACACGCTTTAGCTTCTTATAAGTTAAAACTTTGGTGATATTAACTATAAGCTTCAATATATCTGATGTATGTTTTTGCAGATATACAACAGCAACTTCTAGCCCTAGTGGTCCTATAACTAATATGGATCAAAAACCAGTGACAAATACAAGATGGCGGAGAGTTGTTTTTAAAATTAGTGGGGATGCTCTGGCTGGAACCGAGTCTGAAAGCATTGATCCTAAGGTATACTAAACTGTAAAAGGCTGGTATGCATTGTTAAAAAAGACTTTGTAGGTAAATCTTTAGTCGTACTGCAGATGTATCATGCCTAACGTCGTAAATTTAAAATTGTTTTTTGTAACTCCATAGGTTGCTATGCTGATTGGTAGAGAAGTATCAATGGCTTGCCATAATGGCGTTGAGGTATTCTTTTATGTCAGATAATTGTCATTCAATTAACATGTGTACTTTTTTTTGTCTGACCTGCATTGCTTAAGCCTCTTCGTTCAGGTGGCGATTATAGTTGGTGGCCGCAATATGTTTTATGGGGACACATGGGAAGAAGCTACTAATTTGGATAGAAGTACTTCTTATCAGATTGGGTAATGTTTTTGTTTGTTTTTTTCTGCTAATGATAACTCTCCGTGTTTCTCTCCTTTTACATTTAATTGATTTAGGTGTTGCATAATACCATGAATGATCACTAGGATCTATTAGGCAAATCACTCATGTCCCACTTTACGATTGCAGAGGCAAACTGCTTGTATGTGGTTATAAATTGCACATTTTCTATAAATAGACAGAGCTTCAAGCATTGGGCTGTTATTCAATCCCAGTAATTCCCCTTGCCTTGTGTTGGAAGTTAGAAAATAACTGGAATATAGCAAATTAAGCATATACCCAATAATATAAATCAGGATACATTTTTCTTGTTTATGAATGGATATCTCACATGAATTAGAAAGTGTATTGGTCTGAATAAATAAAGGAAAAAGGGTTTATTAAAGCATAATGTTTGTAAGATATCCTGTGACATATGTAGAATTAGAAGTTCATGATATCTTTCTGAACTCAAATATGCACTAAAAATTTATTTTACCAGTATGGTGGCAACTGTGATGAATTCTATACTACTCAAGTCGACTTTCGAGAAGCTGGGTGTTCAGGCACGTGTTCTATCTGCCTTTTGTATGCCAGAAGTCTCTGAACCCTACAACAGGCAACGAGCAATCCGGCATCTAGAAAAAGGAAGAGTTGTAATATTTGGTGGCACAGGTGCTGGCTCAGGAAATCCACTGTTTTCCACCGACACAGTTGCTGCTCTTGGAGCCTCAGAACGTATGTTCCGGTGATATTTTCTTTCTATCATTATAGGTGTAAAATGAGTTGGTTGGGCGGGTTGGGTAACGGGTTAAAATGGGCATTTCTTGGTTGAAGCGAGCTGGGTCCGATTGGGTTGACCCACTGGCTGAAACACTATTTGTCGAACTTTTGGAACTTCTATAAATAGTTAGCTTGTCAAATATGCTTTCAAAATGCTATTTGTCCAAATTTAGGAGGTTTTATGCATCAATAAAATACTCTTTAGGCGATTTTCGACCTGTTTGACCCGTTTGAGACCCAATTCATTTTAAGATATCATCTTTCTTACCCGTTTGACATGTTAAAGAAAAACATAACCTGAATCAACCCATTCATAATTATGTGGGTCGAAATGGCCACCTCTGTTTGTTATAATGATTTGGAGAAATTGTTTAATCTATTTTATCTGAGATGAGTTAATGTTATCTAGTCTTCCTGCAGTTCATGCTGATGCGGTTATCAAAGGTACTAATTTGCTTGATATCTACGAAGGTGACTCTATCAGCAGTATTACATATGAGCACATTTCCTTTAGGGAGTTTGCTTCTAGAGGCGCATCTCTATTCGACATGACGGCTGCCACATTCTGTGAAGAGAATGAGATTCCCGGTTGGTGGTCTTTCTTTCGTACTTCTGCTTTATTCACATGTTATATTTGCAACTAGTGATTATGCGGTTACTATGCATCCAATAGCTATGGTTGTCTAGTCGAGTTTAACATTTTCATACTATGCATCCCTTTTGAAATTATACCCTTCATTTCATCATGAATATTTTTTTGGAAACGGCAAAGATTTTATTAAAGGACCCAAGCAGGGGCCAAAAAGATTACAACAACTCTAAGAACATACAAAACAACAGATAAGAAAACCAAATCCAAGACAAGGGCCTAAAGAAAATCACCCAATCAAGATATGCACCTTGACGGGTTTGCTATCCAAGCTCCCCAGTCATTAGTTGCCATTGAAGAACAATTAGCTATCCAAAGTAATGAATACCGTTGAGCTTGTGAAAAAATATCTTCAGCAAGAATATTTGGTTTTTGATCCTCAGCTGGCTGCCAAGAAACATAAGCCCAATTTTCTCCAATTCCATATACTTTCCCAAATAATAATGGAAACAAACAACCCAGTGGAAGGGAACTTTCCGCTATAAACTAAACCATTTTTCCTCCCTCCCCCGAAGAAACAAAACCGGTGGTTTCGGCGCGATTGGGGCCATTCAGGTTCGATCAATCCCATGAAATAATTAATTATCGACGACGTAAATCCTGGCCAAACCCCCCCGTGTTTTGGAATTCACCCACTCAATTTCGGCATTGGTTATGGGTATTGGAGAGGTGGGATTTGTTGTCGTCCCAAAATCCTTAAAACTAGTCATAATTTTTTTTAATTTGTTATCAATATTTTTGAGCTGTTTTGTTTTGAAGTTATCAGGAATTTTATCAGCCCGCCTGTATAATTTTATGGTCCCCGTTTGGGGTTGCTGGGTTTTTTTTAAAAAATATTGTGGTTTTTTTTTGGGCTAAAAAAGTAAAAAGAATCACTGTTGTTGTGGTTATTGGTATTGGGGTTTTTTTGATGATATTTTGGATTTAAGTTTTTTTAGACCCCTACAGTAGAAAAGGGGTTTTTTATTTCCTTAAAAATGATAAAGTAGTAATGGTTGGCCCATCCCCTATAAACCTTGACAAAAGTGGGGCCACCCCCCCCAAGGTTTTTGTTTGAATCTTTTTTTTCTTTTTTGGTCTTTTTTCCCCTAACTTTATTATGTAATTATTTATAAATAAAACTAAAAAACTGTAACTTTTTCATTTACCTAATTATTTATTTATTTCGTTTTTTTTTATTAACACACATAAAGTTTTTTTTTAAATTTTAATATTTTAAAAATATATTATAAAATTTTTAAAATATTATTTTCCCTCTCCTCTTACATCAAATCCCAAAATATCCAAATCCTAAACCAAATTAAATCCCCCCTAAAAACCCAAATGCCTAAACTCATAAAACCAATCCTACAACCACCACGGTCCCCCATTAATTTAAACCAATTTTTTTTTTAAAAATTTTAAAATTTTGCTGGGTGTTTTTTGATGGGTTTGGTTGGACCTTTTTTATGGTTTTTATCATATATTCTTATTCGCATCGATATATTTGAAAATTATTTGGGGTTAAAAATGCTATCCGGCAGTGTCCCAACCCCCCCACCCCCCCCCCCCCCTTGGCCCCTAAAAAATGGGGAAACTGAAAACCGAAGAAGGTGAAATATCATATTTGACTTTGTTAAAGTTTTGTTAAAATTTTTGATCCTGTTTTGGCTGATTCAGGATTTAATGAAAAAACCTAAAGAATGCCCCTTTTGGTCTTAGATTGGGTTTTTTATGCTTTGTTTCAAAATCCAGTTTTAAAAAAAAAAAGGTAACCAGTGTTTTTTTGGTAAAGCTGTTTGGTTGGGTTGATGAGATTTGGATTCAAGTTTTTAGCCCCAACAGTAAGGGTTTTCTAAAAGATAAGTAGTATGCATCCTTTACTGACAAAAGTGGGCCCAGGGTTTGTTTGATCTCTTTTTCTTTTTTGTCTTTTCTACTTATATGTATTATAAAACTAAAAAACTGTACTTTTCATTTACTACTCATTATTTATTTCGTTTTTTTATTAACACAAATAAGTTTTAATTTATATTTTAATATATTATATATTTTTAAATATTATTTTCTTTCTCTTACATCAAATCCAAATCCAAATCCTAAACCAAATTCAAATCCTAAACCAAATCCTAATCATAAACCCATCTACAAACCAAACGGGCCCTTAATTATTTTTTATTTATAATTTGCTGGTGTTTGATGGTTGTTGACTTTTATGGTTTATCTTATATTCTTATTCATCGATATATTGAATTGGTTATGCTTCGGCAGTGTCTTGCCCTAAAAAATGACTGAAAACTTGAGAGGAATATCATTGACTTGTAATGTTGTAAATTTGATCTGTTGCTGTTATGAGTTAATGACCTTAAGATGCTTGTCTTAATTGTTATGCTTTGTTTTCATCAGTTAAGGTACATATGACTCAGCGATGTTTTCTTACCTTACTGTGGTAATAATGATAGTAACATCGCGGCTCACTAAATTCCATTCTTATGACTTGGTGCTGTTTGAGCATACATTTATTGTCTGTTGTGTCTCTACTTTTTCTTTAATGTTTTGAATTTTTTATGATTTAGCAATTTTTTGACCTGACGATGCTTGTACGATAGGAATATCATCGGCTCATAGTATTGTCAAATGTTGATGATCTGGTTTTGCTTTGACCTTGCGATGGCTGTGATGATAAGAATGTCATAGGCTCATAAAGATGTCGGTACAATGTTAATGACATGCATATTTAATCACCGTCTTCCATTTATTAATTCCGCATGAATATTTGATCTGTCAGAACTTGATTCCTGCTCCTTTATTTTCGCAGTTGTGATATTTGATCTGCACGAGCCTGGAAATATATCAAGAGCATTATGCGGGGAACATATTGGTACACTCATCGACCAGACAGGGGGGATTGGTCAAATCTGATGCAGCCTTGCACAACATCAGGTTCAGTGTGCTCCATGACATTAAGGTTTATACTGATTCACCTACTCTCTCTCTCTCTCAGATGGGTTAGATGCTACAAGCCAACTATGTTGTAGAAACTGATGCTCTGCACAAAGTGGTGTTTTGTCCAGTGATAAAGGCGGCAGTTTTGACATGATTAGCAATCTCTTAACGTTCATATTAGCTGTAAATTACCTAAAGTAGAGGTCTAGAGTAGGGCGTTGTAGAGCTAAGTCTTAAGAGCATTTAAGCCCTTGTTTTGAGCAAAGGGGAAGGTTAGTTCACTTTTATAGTTGTCTTAGCTTATTTACTTGCTTATTATGCTTAAATCTGGTTTGTAAATGAGTTTCGGATTGGATATCGGATTAAAAGAAAAGGAGGAGAGACAATATATATATGATTGATTAAAAAATTATTGTTTTATAAATTATAATAATGTTTAAACTGCATTTTATATGATATTTAATATTAAAATTGAAGTAAAAAAGAACAATCTCTATCTCTATTACTTTATAAAGCATTTAACAAATTTCTAAAATTAGAAGTACTTAAAATTTTAAGTAAAAAAGACTACTATAAAAAGAAGTCTTAAGAATTCAATCAATATACATTTATTTCAATATTTAAGAATTTAAATCTAAAGTTGTAACAACCTAAAAAAGCTCATTTAAACATTTTGGAAGTTAAATGTAAATTTGTAACAGCTTGTAAATGTTTTGTAACAACAGCCCATTTCGTAACCCATTTTAACATTGCATTATATATATGAATATATGATAAATATGATTCCTCATAACAAGCATCAGAATCTCTTCATTTCTTTATTCTCTTTAGAACAAAATCACTCATTTCCATCTCATACCAGCCACACATACATAAACATAACCACCACTACGAGCTGAACCGCTGCCGCCACCAACACCGCCATATATTTTTATAATCGGTGGTGTTTGAGTTTGGGTGTTTTCGATGGTATTTTTGTGGGTTCGCTGGTGTTTTGTGAGGTGGGTTTCGGTGGTATTACAGTTTTAAATCTAATGGTTTTTCGTGGCAGTTTGGTGGTTTTGAGATTTGGTGATTTTTAGATGTGGTTTATTGATTATATCGTTTGTGAGTCGCTGAGTATAGTCATAGGGTACCCGCCGCCGCATTGCGCGGGTACCCTGCTAGATACCATATAATATTTATAGCAATAACTACCATGATTTTAAAAAAAATTTATTACAAATTATTAGTATAACCAATTACAACATGATTATTAGGCTTTTAACTAACATATTTTGGTTTCTTCAAAACAAAAAGCATTATACAATAAAATTTAGTGATATGTTGACAAAAAATAACAGTCATTACGTAACAATATAAAATGTTTATGTAAACTTCACAAACTGAACAATCCGTTTTTAATATATAAATTGGTTCTGCTATTTCTTTAAAGTTTAATTAAACTAAAAGTGTATACTATTTGTAAACTTTTTATACGAAAAAATTTAGTAATACGTTTCGCTTGAATTTTAATTACTGGGTACCCGCCGACGAATTGGCGGGCACACTGCGATAATATTTTTACTTTTCTTGTAAACAATTATGTAATGCCTAAGATCTTGAAATATTCAAATGTTAACCATTTAATTATAATAATTTAAAAATTTTTTTTTTTTAAAACATATCTATACTTAACCGTATAAAGTCATTGGGAACTCTAAATAAGATAGTCTTATAAAAAAATTTTGTTCGCCACAAAATTACGTATTCGGGTTCATGACGCGGTATTGTGGGGTAAGCCGAATTGTGCATATGAAATAGACGTGGTTGGGAAAGATATAGACCCCACTTGTAAGAGGGTAATAGAGTCATTTTTTTCTCCTATTTCTGTACGGAATCTATTTGAAAATGATTTATCTTTTGATTGCACAAAGCTTAACAATTATTTTACAGTGAAACCGTTACATTTAATTCCATAACCCCACAAACAAAGGGCATAAAATAATCATTACTGTTGACGGGGAGGGTTGGAATGGAATCAAGTTGGGTTAGCGCTGACCTATTCATCTTTGCCGGCTGGCATGTAAAGTTAATCTTATCTCAAACACGACCCGTTTATTAATTGCGTCCGACCTTTAATCACAGAAACATAGATAACCAATGTCCCGTATTTTATAACATGCGTTTTAATCTGTTTATGTATATACGCATTCAAAGATTCAAGAGGTTCGATCAGTGTTATCATTGAAGTAGTAAAGGTTCTAAAGTAACACAATGACTTAAAATAAAGCGAAAAACTATATATATTTAACAATTGGTAATCAAAATCATACGAATTAACTCGGTCTGATGAACGAGATTGGATGGAAACTTTTTAACCAAGAACTTTGGCATGATTAATGACATTTACTTATGTCGATAAAAGCAACTAAATGTTGTATCAATATTTTAATCTCAAAATTATTTTTTAATCTTAGCTTAATCTTAGCACATTAAAACTAATCAGCTAGCCCACACAAAAGTATATTTTTTAATCTTAGTCCAATCTTAGCCCACTAAAACTAACTAGCTATTGCCCAACAGTAGCTCTAGACCGAAAACCTGCCCAAAAAAAACTGGCCTAAAAATAACTCACGTTCCTGTTTAAAATGTAACAAATATGCCACTCGATCGAATAAGATACAAATTACGGATAGTATATTCTCGTTTACGCTATATTTACAAATTCGGCCAAATAAACTAGTGCAATTTTTCTTTAGCACTACACATTGTTAAATGGGGCACCCGTCACAGCGACAAAATGTGCGGGTCTTATTTTCTTGTATCATTAATATTCTTAAAGTATTTTTAATTTTCAAGTATGATATACTGTTAGGATATTTACGATATTAGTCTTTATATTAGCTTATTACGAAGTCTAGGGGTCAAAAAGTTTATTTAGGGTCGTTGGGTTTGTTTGTTCTCAGGCCCAACCCGCTTGTTTTTCACAGCCGACTTATGGCTTGTTAGAGTCGGTTTGTTCTCCCCCCCTCATCTCTTTAAAAGGAGGTGAGGGGGGAGAGGTCTAGTACGCATTCTTTCAATACTAATCCACGTTTGGTTAGGGATATACCTTGTGCGTGTGCTTTACTTTTTATCATATAAGCTGTTGTGTTTGTGTGTTTCGCTTTCTTGTTTCGAAGTTCCGCTCTAGTAATCAGGGTGTAGGCTGCTTGAAGTCTACAAGTGGTATCAAGAGCTCGGGTTCGCGGGTTTTGCTGGTTAACTAGGATCGATCAAGAAGGGTATTTTGTTGTTCGATTTATCTTGGAAGGAGCAGCGTCATAAGTCTGTTTGGGCTACCAGATTATCTACAACAAAGGTTCTTGGTGTTCGGGTTTGTGGACATCAAGGTGCAACAGGTGATCGACTTTAAAAGGGTTCGTAGATTGCGTTCTGATTTGTCAAGGTTATCGATGATTCAGGTTTGTTGATTTTTGGGTTTGACGATTCACAGGGTTATTTTTTCTTGCCGACGTTAGGAGGAAGAAGAAAGACTGTGATTGTTGGTGTTCTGATCTAAAAGTCAACTACAGTAAGTAAATACCAAGGGTTTTATTTTATCACTTTGGGCCAAGTTTTAAATAAGTCTGGATCTAGAGTTGGGCCAGGTTATGATAAAAGTCTATTGATTTATTAAAGATTTAATATTTTAATAGAAGATTACTTTGAAGGGTATTTTGCACAAGGGTCTTTGTTGTTTTGTGATTGTGAGGGTTTTTCACAAGGTTTAGCAAATCAACGAAGGGATAAAGAATGATGGGAGCCAAGTTTGACATCGAGAAATTCGATGGAACTGGTGATTTCGGGTTATGGAGAATCAAGATGCATGCTTTATTAATCCAACATAGATGTGAAGCAGCTCTGGAGGTTTTACCCACGGATATGGAAGCTCAAACCAAAGCTGAGCTAAACAAGAAAGCTCACAGTGCCGTGATTTTGTGTTTAGGTAACAAGGTTCTGAGAGAGGTTACCGGAGAGACGACTGCAGCGGGGATTTGGTCAAATCTCGAGACTTTGTACATGACAAAGTCATTGGCCAACAAGTTGTACCTGAAGAAGAAGTTGTATACATTCTACATGCCGGCTGGACGAAAGATTTCCGAGCATATAGATGAGTTCAACAAAATCGTTCTTGATTTAGCAAATATTAAGGTAAAATTCGAGGATGAAGATCTTGCTTTATTATTACTCACTTCTTTACCAGCATCATACGAACACTTTGTGGATGCCTTGCTCTATGGACGGGAAGCTTTGACTTTGGAGGACGTGATGACCACACTAAATTCAAAGGAAATCAAAGAAAGGTCTAAGGCGAAGGGGGATGATGGTGAAGGGTTATATGCGAGGGGAAGAACTGATCGTAGTGATTCACGTCAGTTAAGGGGAAAGTCAAGATCGAAGTCTCGAGGTGGAAGACTCAAGTGCTATATTTCCCAATCTGAGGATCACTTGAAGAGAAACTGTCCGAAGAATAATCGCAAGAAGTCAACAGGTTACGTCAAGAAAGATGAGCAACCAAGCTCTAGTGGTTCGACTTATGACGATTCTGAGGTGATGATAGTGATGAGCGCACAGGCTCTGCTAGATTGGATCATGGATTCAGGATGTTCATACCACATGACACCCAAGTTAGATATACTTTTTGATTTTCTGGAATGCGATGGGTAGGGATGGCAATAAAACCCGTACCCGACGGAGACCCGATCCCCATACCCGAATTGACCGGGGAATCCCCGAGTTGACCGGGGATGGGGATGGGGACGGGGAATCCCCTAATTATAAAATCGGGGATGGGGCGGGGATGGGGATAGCATAAATCCCCGACCCCGAACCCGACCCCGAACTTTTTAATATACAAATATATATAAATTATTTGTATATTAATACTCCATGTACATGTATATATATATGTTAGTGAGTATTGACAAGTATTATACCTGAAGTATATTTGTACGTATATGTGATATTTAATGGATTAAATATTTTTAAAATGTTAAGCACTAACTACATATCATTCAACCAATATTTTTTCCGAATACACGGATTTGATCCATTTATTTATTTATTATATGTAACATTTTAGTATTTACGATGCTTTAAAGTTGAAAGACATTTTAAATAATCCAACTATGTACAACGTATGCGTTTGAAGACATTTTGTAGGTCAATTCTTTATATTTTCGATTAGTTGTGTAATTTATATGCTTAGTTCAAAAGGGCGGAAAATCCTCGAATCCCCGTAGGGATCCCCGATCCCCATTGGGGACGGGGATAGGGATGTAAAATGATTCCCCGATAGGGATGGGGACGGGGATGGGGATGAGGCTCATAAACGGGGATGGGGATGGTAAATATAATCCCCGAAATTCCCCGACCCATTGCCATCCCTAGCGATGGGGGCAGTGTACAATTGGGTGACAACAGGGAGTGTAAGATCAGAGGTATTGGCAAGGTGAGGATACAACTGAGAGATGGGTCAAGTTTTGTGTTACATAATGTCAGGTATATTCCTGAATTGAAAAGAAACTTGATATCGTTGGGAACTGATGCGGTCGTCGTAGGACTTCAACAAGAACTTTTACAACTCCCTAGGCAGAGTACATAACCGTTGTAGTAGTAGTATAGGCAAGACTTGGGGGTTGTTATCGTTCTCTAGGGGAATAGGTTGGGAATGCTTGATCATGATCTAACAGAATTCTAGGGGTTGAGAGAAGATTATTTTTGTGTTTTTATATTTATAAGAAAGCAAATAAATCTATGGTTTGAGAGGTTGGTTTATTTAACTATTAACTAAATTAATATCTAATCTACTAGTGATAACTTTATGATAATTTAATGTATTTACTTAATCATGCACTACTTATCAGATTGCTTCTCCTAATCCCACTGCCTTGTCACACTTGTGATGATTTGTGTAAGTATTTCCTAGGTCATGAACGGATTACACGAACCCGCCGTCTATTTAATATTCCGTTAAGGCAACGCACAAGTAAGATAGTATGAAGACTATTACAAGGCCCCTAAGAGTATATTAAATGCATGTGAAATATCTTAAGAGGGATCAACCATATAAGGGGGTAAGGTAGTATGAAGACTGTTACCTGATGGTATCCTTTCTACGCACTCGCGTTTCCCTAGACGTGTCAACAACGATACAAATAAAAGCTGGTTTTCTAAAGCCTAACGCCCACATTCATCAACAAGAAGCAACAATAATAGGATCTACAATCCGACTTTCATGCAATCATAAGCAAATACAAAGGATGGTTTAGCACTAGTTGTTAAGGTTAATGCTGAGAACATTGATTAATCACACACACAATAGACATACTTGAATGATTAATGAATAACATCTTTGATTTAAAAACATGGATATATCAAGGTAGTTAAAATAAAGGTTTTGAGGCCCTAAAACGACCTTTTTAAAGCTTGCTACAAGACTGGGTTCTTCACCCAAAGTTTAAGTTACACACTTAAAACCCCTAAAATTGGTTTTGTTATTATTTTGAAGATTTCGTTGATGCGACGGTGTCGTGTTGAAGTCCTGACGCCGTCGCTACGTGGATGATTCTTGATCCTCTTTAAGTCGGCCACGTCCTGACGCCGTCGCTAGATCTCTGACGCCCGTCACTGAGCATAGATCTCGACGCGTCGCTTTATGCTATTGCTGACCCAGTCTACCATGCCTTTGTAAACATAATCCTTCATGGATTTGGTGTAGGTCCATAATCTTGTCCGTTTCTTCTCCAAATGAGCCCAAGTCACGTGTATTTCCTCCAAATGCCATCCAAGTGCTAAAAAACTAAAAACAAATGATTAAGCACATAATCTGGGCATATTTGCATGATTTAGGGGGTTAAATGACCCCGAAATAGTGTATAAAATGACACCTCATCAAATACCCCTACACTTGGGATTTGCTTGTCCTCAAGCAAATGGGCTTTTCTACCTAGACAATAGCAATATGAGGGTCATTTAACCTACTCTTTAAAAGTATTTTACAACACAACCTTCTAGACCTCGTAATTAAAAGCACGGAAAGTATATACTAGCACCTCACATAAGTGTTTGGGATTCTCTCTTTCTCTCGGGTGTATAATAAATTATAACATAATGGGGAAACGGAAAATCAACACTCATTACCTGTCATAGCATATAAATTACCATAGGCTTGGTAAAGGATCAAACCTCCACCGCTAGGCGCAAGCATTATTCATTACTATCTAAGAGGTCTTTTAAAGGGTTGTGGGGTGTAGGTGTAAGATAACATATAATGGAAACGGAAACGGATGGGATACATTTGGGTGGTGACTTTGGGTGAATTTAGAGTGGATGGGTTAGCTAATTATTTATAAGAATACACGTTGGTTTGGTTGCTAAGCTAAAGACTCGGACAAAATATACAAACTCTACAAAACTCTACACCAATCTCTTTTTTTTTTCTTGACTCTAATATAAACATAAGCATAAGCAAATGACATCCCGTACATTTTTTTCATTTTATTTTTTATATACATTTTTTTGTACAATTTTGCCTTGTCATTGCTTAAACATATAATACATCATGGGGGTTTATAGATGCACCCCTACACTTGAAATTTTACATACTCGATTATTTACAATCTAACTAATAACCCGATTTGAGGTGGATCAAAATAACATGGAGCTTATTGAGCTCTATTGGGGGTAATAAATTACTTCTTCGCCAATTCTTCATAAGATGAATACTACCATGAATCCCAATCGTCCCAAAACAGTATTTACAAGGATAAGTACTTAGCAACCGTGTACTTAAATAATTAACTTGGGTTAAAACAATAATGTACTAAAGGTGAGTACATACAAGGTAGGCTAAGGCGATTTGGGTGTAACGATTGGTTTATGGGTGACAATGCTCTTCATTAATAGTCTGGCTTAACCAGAAAATTACGAGAACCATGAAAAAGGATAGGCTCAGAAGGTTGTACTAGGGGTATCATGCACTAAAAATGAGTGCATAGAAAGGGTGTGGGATAGTTATATGATCGAGGTGACCATCATAACAATTACAGGTTTAAAACATGGGTTAATCCTAGTGCCTCTTTTCTAGCAAATCCTAATACTCACTATGCGGTCTCGGGATGCATCACAAAAACAAGTTCTAGAATTTAATAAACTATCGGTACACTCATATAATTTAATACCGATACCAATGCTCCAGAAAAGGCGACAAAGACCATACGTACACATCCGTAACGACGGAATAGACACATATGACTGCATTCGAACCTTAACTCGAACAAGCTAAAGGTATAAACTATCTTGGGTATCAATAATGGATACCCGAATTTCTAAAGATCTAAAGGCGAACCTCATAATTTTGGGGTGGAATTTTGAGGGTTTTTGTGCTAGTCATACACATTCCTATCCATGAGACGCTATTAATACTTGGTTTTTGTCGGTATGTGTCATAAAAAAATTTAAATTTTGGTCATAATTACCTTTTTATGCTATGTTTTGATATATTACCCATCATTTTAAGGAACAAAGCAAATGGCAAATGAAGGAATAGTTTCTAAGGCTTATTTTCTCCCTACACTTAAGTTGAACATTGTCCCCAATGTTCTATAGAAGTACCCGTAAAAATGAATAAAGGGAAAAGAAAACAAGTAAAAGAAACTAGTACTCCCCTGGTTTGCTCAATAATGGAGAAGAAACATGCGATGACTGGTTAAATCGTCCTCTAAGAGTCGTCTAATGAAAATGTCCTAAGATCTTCCAAGCTTCTTCTTGTCAAATATAACCTGTAAATCAAAGACAAAGACAACTACACCAAGCGTAAAATCCATGGGATAGATATAAATTCAATAAGAGTTTAGGGTTTTGACTCTATGAAAGCAGTAAAGATAGGATGAGAGTAATGATATAATTGTAGGTTTATGCAGATTTACAAAAGAATTACAAATCTTAAATATTACACATTTTATTTTTCAAAAATACTTAAAGATCTTCGAATTTTTACATTGCTGGAGACGCGACACCGTCGGGTTTTATCCCTATGCCGTCTTCAGGCACTGTGAAAAATTCCTCTTGGTTTTTAATGAGAAATTTCCTGCACGCAATTTTATTAGTCAAATCTAAAGAAAGTACTGCATAAAAACCTGGAATTAATCGTTACAATCATATGACTCGAAACTGACGCGAATTAATCTAAACAATTTATTTTAAATTGAATTGGTTCTAAAAACCGTATATTTCCCCTACACTTATTTTGTTGCAAAATACATTTGATTATAAATAAGATGAAGTTATAAACAAACAAAGCATGATTACAAAATAATTCAAACATAATAAAACAAACAATTAAGAATTAAAACATAAGAAACTCCTAATATGCAGGATAAGTAAATATTAGGTTGCCTCCCAAAAGCGCTTTTCTTTATTTACAAGTCTTGTAGCTAGACTCGAAGTCACACGTCCTTACGTAACTATTTTTTTTTCCATTTTATAATTTTTTGTTATAATTTCATATGATTTTTAATTTTTATTATACCCCTTTTTTTTTGTACCCCCTCCCTTCACCTCACCCTACATCCACCCCCCCCCTACTTCCACCCGCCCACCCACACAGTCCCCATCCCTACACATCCCTACCCCTCCCACCTCCCAATTTAATCCATTTTTATGTATCTCCACACAACCACCTAACCAATCCACCCATACATTGTTTATTTACTTTTGGGGGGGGGGGGAGGGGGGGGGGTGGTGGGGGTGGGGTGTGGTGGGGGGGTGGTGTTGGTGGTTGGGGGGGGGTTTTTTGGGTTTTTGTTGTTTGTTTTGGTTTTTTTTTTTTTTTTTTTTTTTTTTTTTTTTTTTTTTTTTTTTTTTGTTTTGTTTTTGTTTTTTTGTTTTTTGTTTGTTTATAAATTTATTATAAATTAAAAATAAAAATTATTTAAAAAAACCCCCCCTCATTTTTTTTTTATATTAGTTTTTTATTTTATTTTTTGTTTTTTTTTTGTTTTGTTGTTTTTATTTTCTTAATAAAAAAAATAATAGTTTCTATAATATTAATATATTTCATTTTTAATTTTATTTAAATAAGATAATCCCCCCCTCCCTTTAAATATTTATTTTTTAGGTTTTAATTTTTTATTAAGATGTCCCCTTCGTAGGTTGTTGTTTCTTTTTTTAATTTTTGGTTTTATTTTATTTTTTTTTTTTTGAATTTTCAATCCCGCACGCTTATTCCCCCCGCGCCCAGTGACCAACCTATATTTCCAAATTGTAATGAAAAATTTCTTGCACGTAATTTTATTAGTTAAATCCGTAGAAAGCACTGCATAAAAACTTGAAATTAATCATTACAATCGTATTATATGATCGAAAGGACGCTTATTAATCTAAACGATTTATTTTAAATGTTTGAATTGGTTCTAAAAAAACGGATATATTCCCCTAAACTTATTTTGTTGCAAAATAGATTTGATTGCAAATAAGCCGAAGTTACAAACAAACATAGCATGATTACAAAATTCATTCAAACATAATAAAACAAACAATAAAGAATTAAAACACAAGACACTCCTAAGTGCGGGAAAAGTAAATAGTAGGAATTGCATATTTGTGAATGTTTGATCCTTACAAAAAAAAATCTAAAATTATATATATAAATCCCAATTTATTTTCTGAAAAACAAAATTCTCACGACTAGGAACATCATGAAAATATTTTCGTGCATTGCTAATACACTCTAAAAACGTTTTTACATGCATACATGATGATCTCATGATTGGTGTCGAAATATATAATCTAATATATATTTATCGACACACTCGGTTGAGCAAAATCAAATGAAGGGGCGTTTGGATTATTTCATAGGTTTTTATTTTAGAGTCGAAATAATCGTTACCCCACATTTGTTGCATATAGACACACACTAGGTATCAAATTTTGACATTTTAATCCTATAATATAATCGTGACTTATTCTCGTTTGTTTAGGAAACGTCATGACTCACATCCTTCAAGCCGAGCTTGAACTAACCAAGAATTATACTCCCAAAATTTCAAATGAAAACTACATCCTCGAACACTAAAAAAGCACAATCGAAAATCTAGAATCGAGAACCATTCATGAGGGACGAGTTCTACATCCATCATTCTCAAATCAAGATAACATTAAAACCATGTTTGAAGCTTTAGGCTTTTGTTATGTGCTTAATTACACATACCTTTTACCTATAAAAACAAGCCTAAATGACCAAAAAATGAAAATAAAATGCCAAAAATATGTGTGTTTTTCTATTTATGATGTGCAAGAAATAGATATTCACTAAAGGACAAAAACAAAGCCAAAACTGACAAAACCGAGCACGGGATTGGAAAGAGTGCGAAAAGTCAAAGTTAAAGTCAACACCGAAAAGTCAAAAGTCAAAGGCGAAGCCGATATTGAAGAAATGTTAAATGGGCCAACCCGTACCCATCTAATGGGCCGGGTCCGCCAATTAAACATTATGAATACCCTTTTTAAGTTAAAGGCCCAAAGTCCAATTTAAATCTTACCCGACCCAAAACTTAACATATAAGCCCATTACCACTTAGCCATAACACCCGTTTTACACCGTTAGTCCTTGGGGACTAACATAGTAAGTCCCTAAAGCTTTTCACCATTAGTCCCTACTCCTAACCTCGTTAACCTGTTATCCCAAACCCAGAAACAAAAATCCTGCCAAAACCCAATCAGACACTATTCATGTGTCACTCTCACACACCCTGCACCACGACAAACTGTCTCTTTCCCTCTTTTTCTTCCCAATCAAACCCCACCCTATAACACAACAAAACCACGTTGGCAATCCCCTAAATCCTTATTCGTCATTGGTAGAAGACAAGAAATCAATGGCTGTGATGCAAGACTTGGGGCCAAAGAAAGATGAAGGGCTAGGATGAAGACTTTGGACCCTCTCACACAACAAACACAAGAAGCACACCTCATAGGGCCAAGAACTCCTCAAACGGCTATAAAAGTGTGTGTGTTTTCACACAGTAAGGGGAGTGTAAATTAGATTTAGGAGTAGTGTAATTTTACTTTTAAAATGTCATTTTAATTTCCTGTACTTTACTTTTAAAAGCATTGTAACCAGTTTTTATTATTAATGAAATTACTGTTTAATTGAATTTCAATTCTGTTTTCACTTTATGCAAGCTTAATTTAGTTTACAAGTTATTTTCTCAAGCTTATTTCTATTTAAAAGTAATCTACTGTTATATTGAATCACAATTCCTATGCTAATTGAGGATGCTTTTGGTTAATTTGGAAGATAAGCCAGTTAAGGAAGGGCTTATGGGGTTATTAAATTGCTTATTTATAAGCTGTGTAGGTCCTTAGAGCTTATTAGGATTATTTGATCCCTGTTTTAGCAAGGGATAAAGGTACACTTTCTATTTCCTTTTTCCTTTCTTTACTTTTCACTTTTTAGATTATTTTTATGCATTTGCTTATTTACTGCTTATTTTTGTCTTATTATTGCTTATGTTTGCTTATTCTGTCTTTTTAAATGCTTTTCTTGTTTATGTTTTAACTTTTATGTACTTTGGTTTGGATTTCATGAAAACTGCTTGCTATGAGCCTTCATCTGTTTAATCTTGCTTGCTTATTTTAAGTACTTATCTCTTTGATTTAATTGCTTATTTGTCTTTAATTAGCCTTATTCTTAATCTATTTTTAGTTTTTATAAGTTTTCCAAACCTGTCATAGCTTAAAGTGGATTTTAGAAACTTAAAGGAGTGTTTGGGACAGCAACATTGGTTAATAAGCCAAGTTCCATAAGCTCTTTTAAGGTATTAGGAACAGTTTCAAAAAGCTTTTGTGGTTTGAAAGTCATTTTTAATGTTTTCCCTAAATGATTTTAGAATCTGTGATATTTAGGCTTTCTACAACTGCTTTTATTTGATTTTGGTTCTTGAGTTGTTGGTCTAAGTATGCATTAGAAACAAAGTGTATCAGTTTTCAATTGTCAATTTTTGTTTTGGTTCAAAACTGTCATAGCTTAGGTAAGTTTTTAAAGGTTTTGTCACCATTTTTTATCTCAGTTTTAGATTAGTGTAATATAGTTTTAGGTTCTGAAAATCACAGCACAAGCTTTTTGTGCTACAAGCTTCACTTGTTTGTGCTTATTTTGTTTTTAAAAAAAGTCTTTTCATAGCTTAATATAGGGCTGCAATAAGCCTTTTAGTTCTTACAAAAACTTGAAAAACTCATCATATACTGAGTTACACAGCCCTTTTTCATTTGTCATTTTCTAGCTTATTATTTATTCAATTAGCTTAAACTTTGCTTTTTCTTATAGTATGTAGTTCCAACTTAATCTGTTTTAACTTTTTGAGGTTTAGCT